>PVHY01005069.1:0-86622 GCA_004024945.1 Uropsilus gracilis
AAATAAATAAATAAATAAATGAAGTGACAAAAAGGTAAAAAAAGAAAAAAAAGGAAAGTGATATAGAAAAAGTAATAGCACTAAGGCATTATTAAATTCATTATCTATACCTCTGAAATGACATAGTTGCAGTTTACTAGTGAAATAATATATCACAATTTTCTCTGACTGTAGAAGACTGACCAAAAGGTCTGTGAAGGTAGAGTTACAAGGTAAAGCTTTATTGAAAAATGTTGGTGTATTTGAATTAACAGGGGTGGACATTTTAGGCTATTTTACACCCCAAGTGGAGTGGTGTAAAAAATGACACCTCATACCCCGTATCGTTTGTATATTAATTAAGTTGATCAGGTTTTCCCCTCCACTAACCTGTAAAAGTAGAACCTGTAGAACCTGTAGTATTGCTCCTTTTACCATGATTGTGAGGATCAGCAGGTATGTGCATGTGTGAGTGTGCACACCTTGGCGTAGAAGAGTGCAGATAGAACATGTACAAAGGAGGCCAAGCTAAGAGAAAGTCCAGGGAAAGAGTGTGAAGATTCCTGGAGGTTGGAGGACTCACCTGCTTTCCAGCTCCCTGGCCCTATCCTGTTTGTTGTGTCTGTGTAACTGCTAGAAACACTAAAGAACCTATGCAGGTGAGCCTGATGTTTTCCTCTATGCTGGCAATCGGGATGGGATGTTGCACAGTGCCTTCATTAGTTTCTTCTTATCCACTTCCAAATAAACACACAAGCCAACAATGACATTTTTTTTGTTGTTGTTGTTGTGACTATAACTACAAGACAGGCTCCCAACTTTCCATTAGCACCACTTATAATCATCTGGTTAGACAATCTAAACACAAACCGATGCACCTCTTATGTAAAAGCATCTCTGAGTCAAGATTACTTTATCTCCTTGAACTGGGATGAGCCTCAATATTTTTCCTGAGACACAAATGCTGAAATCTGTCATTATTAGCTGGGGAACAAACAGGAAATATGAGGTTCTCATTTCCATGTCACAAAAAAAAGAGTATTTCATTTAGAGTTGAAGAGTCTTGGAGGATTTTTTTTTCCATTCCCCAGATAGTGCTTGTCTAAACTGTAGCAAGAATACCAGAAAACAGAAGCATATCCTCCCATATATCTGAATTTTTTTAGAAAATTCAAACTATTTTTCTTGGATCACAACATCCTTTGTAACACATTGCTCTGTCAATTACTGAATGAAGACAAAGGAAGAACAAAAGGGAATAAAAGGAGTAAGGAAGTGATCTTATTGTTAGACACATAGTCCAGTCCTTTATTTCTTTATCCAACATCTAATTCTCCAATACCACTCTGCTCTTGGCACTTGCTGATATCAAACTAGCAGACTTTCTCCAATGATAGGGAAAGTATTGCTACTACCTCCATTGTTATCTCCTCCATTACATGCTCATAGTAGCAGTTTTTTTCGTTATGGTTAAATATTCATGCACATTTATTCACTTTCTTCAAAATATCTGGACTGATAATGGCAAACATTTAGTGGTGATGACTGGTATGGATTTGTTACTCATGTTTCTGTCATATTGTATTTTAATGTAAATGAAATGAATGTAAAAGTCTAGGGTCAGTGTATCATTTTGATCATGGATTAAATTTAGCAGTACAAATATTGATTTAAGGCATAGCATTTAATATATTGCTTAAAAAACACTTTGTAACAGGTTTTTAAACTTGTTGAGCTTGAAATCAAATCAGTTTTTTTCCATTTTTTTTTGGGGGGGTGCAATTTAACAGTAGATAACCCATTACACAGGACTTTGCCCACAGAAAGAAAAAGATGATGTTTATTTGTGTTGTTTAGCATCTTGCAACATACAAAGAGCACTGAACTGTTATAAATATTATCTCATTTATTCCTGACAACCTAATGAGGCAGGTAATCCTATTTAAATTTCACAAATGAGAAAATTAACTAGCACTGTTACATAACCTGCAAATATTCACACAGCTACTCAATGATAGTTTAGCTGGAATCTGCGGTCTGTTCTCCACTGAATCATTCAACCTTTGAGAGCTGAGGTTTTTCTAAGAGAGTTTCTAATGAGAATCCTTAGTAGTGTGTTGATTTACTTTCCCTCCAAATGCTTTCAAAGCTGATGAATAAATTTTCCACTATAAATGAGCAAATGAACATTCTTTTCACCCTTGTAAAGCTTCTTTTGCCTTTAAATTGGTGGGCCACTTGAATTTATTTAGATGCTATAGTATGGACAGTCTTGTCCACCTCTGAAGATAAATGAAACCTCAATATTTGTAATATTAATGTTATTAAAATTTTCATGTGAAGTCAACATAGTGTACTTATTAGTGGCAACTTACGTGATATCCCTATTCTTGTTGAAATGCTTGAGTTGATGAAATCAATGAATTAATATATTGTTCTCTCATTTTTTTGTCTCTAAGTTTGTCCCATAATCAGCTAAGCCTATTTTAATAGCCTTCAATTGAAACCTCCCTAATACTTCTAAGAAAACTTTAAAAATGTATGTTTTTCACCTCATATCTCCCACAATACCTTGAACATATGTTGTATATTTAGGTGTGAAAAAGGTTAATCTGAAAAGAACTAATATTTCTTCTTAAAAAATCATACATACTTAGAACACATGCAAATTATAAATCCCCAGGTAAATGCTATTCATAGATCAGTCAATTATTTTAATAAGGTTTGAAAATTTAAACTATTATTTTTCATTAACATCTATAGCTATATATAATTAAGGTGAGTAAGGGGACTGAAAAAATTCTTTTATAAATGCCGTGTTTATTTCAGGTCACTTATTAGTCTGCATCAGTCTAGCCCTCTTCGCCAATAACAAATTTATAGCACAAAACATACATGGTTCAATGCACAATAGGTACTAGAAACACTATGGGCTCTCTCCTTTTCTGATTGGCATGCATTCTAAGTTGGGTTCAATGAAAACACAGCTCACAATTTAATTTTAATAACTTCTTAAGCATTCTTTCCACCTCTCTCTTAATTTGTAAAGGTCAATATAATGAAATATTAAATATATTGGGGACTACTGCACTTGAATATAATTTGCCAGTCCATGTTTCAACTGAAAAAACAAAACAAAGCAAAACAAAAACATATTCTTTATTGAGACCATGTTCATTTGACACATAAAAACACAAATGTTCTCCCAAGATGAATTAAACAATTATACTAAATAATACATTGGCCAGTCTTTTCATTTATGCATAGAGAAACAGGTATCATCTAAGGTGACAAAAAAAAATGAGAAAGACATTCTTCAGTATTTGGGGACCCATGATTCATGTATACCAATTGTTACAGAGAAAATTGATAAAAACAATAAATGTCATATAAATGAAGTCACATTAGCACAGATTTGGGGAGCATTATTAATCCAAGAGACAGCAACAGACTACAATAGGCCAAAAAAGGTTGAAATAAGAGCTATATATGCCCCTAAACATTTAAAGGCTGTGGAGGAATTTTTCACATTGTGAAGAGCAGGGAGAGTCATACTTGAAAGCATGTGGTATGGGACCCAAATAACTCATAGATTTTGAGCAACATGAGTAAACACAGGTTCTCACACCTGAAACTAATATAAAGTTATGAATCAATTATATATATATATGCATAATATTTAAAGGGAAACATGAAATATAAGAGATGACAACCATATACATGAGGAGTAAATTTTATTTTGCCAATGGCTTCTGCCATTGTAATCAAAGTGATTTTCATTGGAGATGTCTATGACATAGAGTGACAAAGCTAGACTTTTTTTTTAAATTTTATTTTGCATCATTATCTATCCTGGGGTTCTCCCACCACCTTATCACTCATGAATCATGTTTTTAGTCTTTTGTGTCCTTCCTGCTCCTGCTTCCCCACCCCCATTCTCCATGCTTCAATTTTGTCAAGAAATAGTTTTAAATTGTTCTTGTTCATTATTTGTTTTCCCTTTATCCCTCATATAGGTGAGACCATTCAGCGTTTCTTTTTTTTTTTTTTTTTCTGACTTATTTCTGCTAGCATGATTCCTTCTAGCTTCATTCATGTTGGCGCAAATGACATGTTTGTCTCTTTTGATTGATGGATGATATTCCATTGTGTGCATATACTACTATATTTTGTAACATTCATCTACAAAAGTAGTAGAATTTTTGATAAAAAGAATATCCCAGAAGCTGACTAGAAAAGACAAAATGCAGAGAACATTTTATCACATGAGTAAATTCTATCCAATCATTTCTCATTTCAAGTCACTACCCACATCTTGGAACTTTTGAAAAATATGACTTTATTTCTTAAATTCCTAAGTGGACATCAACACCCTATACTCAATGAAAGAACTACTTCATTTAAGCTTTGTCAAAACTGGTTGCATTGATTCTTTGCAAGGTGATCATGCTGTACAATTCCTCATATAATATCCTCTGCTTTGATCAACAAAGTCAAGAGAATTTTCCCTTAGGACTACTTCAAAAACAAATAGTGACAAAAATATCTCATTAGGAGAACATGCTACATTGTCCTAGAATCATTGCAAAGAACATCTTTCAGTCACTTAAGTCTATGTATTTAAGTCTCACATCAACAAAGCTTTCCATTTAAATAGTCCCTGTTGGGAAAATGCATTAGTGTTTGTGATCTTTTAATTATAAATAGGCAGACGACTAATGCCTCCTGTAAGGTTTCCAAGACACCCTGTGAAAATTAATCATAATGGATTTTTTTAAGTTTTGTTTCTCTCCAATGGTTAATTATAGTTCCGATGAGTCTAATAAGACTAAGCCACAATCTATTGATAGTCCTTAGAGTCACAGGAAGTCAAAGATTCAAGTTATTTAATCAGAGGTCTTGATTTGTTTAGAAAATTGCCACAAAATGAGCTCTGTGTCTTCACTCAGGGCCAATTTGATAAAGGCTAGGAGTTCTTTACTTTGCTGTGTGCCAGATGAGGATTATTTAAAAGCCTTCCCTAACCCTTCAGAATTTCTTGTCATGTGAACTTCCTGTTATAAAAAAATAAAGTCTGTGCATTTCAGGTCTGTATGTGCAATAAAAGCATTTGATCTATGAAAGTGCTATGTTTTATCTATCGCAAACACTTTAAAACTTTGATGATATTCATAGTAAGAAGTTTGTTTGCATCTTTCTCATCCAAAACTTTGTAAGTTATTCTGTTGAATCAGTTAATTTCTCCACCTGTTTTTATGCCTCAGGAGTCCAGGTATTGCTTCTGTAAATATGGGGAAAGTGATGTACAAGGACTGGGGCTGATGAAAATGCACAACCCAGGCACAGACTCATCACCTACTCTAGAAGCAGTTTTGCTATGATTTCTGTCAAGTTTCATTGCCATAATCACAAACACTTGGGAGAAGAAATATTGTTTGTGTAAAAAGTTGACCATTGAAAGTGTTATGTTTGACAGGTTATTTAGAAAAGAAATGCTCAGGCAATTTGCCTTGTATGTATGAAACACATCTGAATTTTCATGAAGTCCATCTATTAATTCATTAAGATTCAGAGGAGAGGAGAGGAGCACAAGAGGAGGAAATATAGCTGCATCATGAGTCTCACGCTAGACTCCCTTCAATAATTCTGAGACAGAGAATGGATTAGATTCAGTAAAATCACTCAGATATTAAATTAGCTGATCCATGATCTCCTGTTTGTTATAATATTTCAATGGAATATGATATTTCCAGTCTTGAAAATAAGGCTATACAGCCTCATTTGTCTTGTTCCATATGCTAGAATGTCTCTGACATTTTTTTCCCTTTGGTGGCTTGGATAAACTATTTTTTTCCTTTATTGCATCAATCAATTCTGAAGTTTTAAACATTTTGGAACTTACAGTTATGTAACTGGAAAAATTTTAAAGCATTAAGCAATAAATTATAAATTTTGCTTCTTATCCAACATGTGGCCAAAAATATTTCAGTCTCAATTCTATTCTAGTTTGTGTTAATTTGATTATTGGGGAAAATGTTACTTTTCATTATTTTTATTCCTTTAAACAATTATAAAATCAATGTGGACACTTCCAAAAAGTAAAAGAATTACAAAGAATGAACAAAATATTTGTTCTATTGTTGAAGCTTATTTATGTAAAATGATATTAAATTTATGAGATAAAAAGACATGTCAGCTTATGAGAAATAAAGTTTAAAGGTCAAATGAAAGATGTATTTATTTATATTTAAATTCAAACTAAAAGACTAAGAATATTTGAATCATTAAACAATATGACCACACTCAAATTTGTAATAGCCAAAATACACAACAATTGGGTGTTTCTCAAAAATAATTAAAAATCTTGCACTGGCTGTTTTATTGTTTACAAGTTTGATGGGTTTAGATTAGAAATTAAGAAGTCTTCAATAAGCATTAAGGTCCAACAATAAAAAGTCACACAGTTCAAAAATAAACTTCTGGGTGTTAAAAGTAGTTTATTTAGTAAGTTGGAAAAGAGCAGCATCACCTTTCCAAATCTGATGATCTATTATATAGTAACACCATCATTATCAACAACAATTTTATGCTGTTGTAAATACTCACTTTTTGATTCAAGCCAAATTTGAAGACATTTGTTTACCAGCTGATTTCATCCACACAAGAAAATACATAATATAGTTTACTCTTGCTCTTATTTTACTAATTAAGAAACAGAGCTTCAGAGTGGTTACATTGCCTAAAAACAAACACTTACATAGTAATAGAATTGTGATTTGAGTCAAGATTGTCTGGAAATAGAGTTCATATCTTAACTAGGATGCATGGTATATATTTGGTATATTTTTGGTATATTTGGTATATTTTTGGTATATTTGGTATATTTGAATAGTGGGAATCAAGGTTTTTTCAAGGTCTTCTTTAATACATATATGTGTGTGTATAGTGAGATATATATATATATACATATATATAAATATAGTGATAAATCTATATAGTGGGTACAATTCTATTTTTTTTTTTTACATCATTATCTTCCCTGGGGCTTTCCCACCACCTTATCACCCATGAGCCATCATGTTCTTCCTTTTTTTAATGGACTTTCTACAGTCTGATTTAAAGAAAAATAATTCTAACTAAGAATAATCTTGAAAATGCACTTAATATATTCTGACTTATATGCTTTTATCGTCATTTATCACAAATATATGGCTGAGCTTCTTTTACCAATTTGTAAAAAAAAAATCAGATATCAATCCTTTCTTGATGGCAATATATCATTAACCAAAATAGCATTAGAGTTTCCTTAATCAAATAATTGGTTTCATAAATCAGTTCCCTAAACATGGCATGGTTTTGATTATGAAGTATCATTACCAGCAAGCATAGCTGAATTCAGAAAAGGGCTACCAGTGTATTCTTAGTACCTCAAAAACAACTCTGGGCTGTAGGTCCTCCATAAATATACATGAAGAAAGACAAGGAAATATGCTCAACACACATAAGTTACAAAAACATACTGAGTCAGTCTTTAGAAAAAATCTCAAATCTAGCAAGGAAAGTAGCTGACAGACACCAAAATGCAAAGAATGGTCAGACATATATAATCTGTCAAGAGACTCTCACTACTTAGCATGTATCTAAATCTTCAACATAGGTTTCACAATTGTGTAGGGTTTCAGATTATTATGAGGCATCTGAGAAAAGATAGTCCATGGAAGAGTAAGGTAAGGAACTGGAGAGATAATGAGGAACCTACTTTGGAATACAGAATTGGAAATTGTAGAGAGATTGGCTTTAAATAAATCATCAACACAAAGAGATACATATAGCAGATCTATGGATTTTAGAGATTACCCGGTCCATAAATTAAAAATGGACAAAAAGAAAGGAAAATACCAAAATGATAACTTCTATATGTCATCAGACTTTATTGAATGGAGAGTGTTATGTTTAGTAAAATAAGTAAGAAGGAGAAAACCAACTACTGCACAATTTCACTCATATGTCATATATAGAAAAACTAAACAAATGGATGAAATAAATAAACAAAATTAAACTTTTAGACCACAGGATCAAGCAGTGGTTACTAAGAGGATGAGATAGGATGAAGAAAAACAGTGAAAGGGATAAGTTCTATCATAAGGAAGAGAACTGGACTTTTAGTGGTAAACTGACTATCATATATGCAGGTGTGGACTGTTAATGATGAAAATCTGAATCTTATATAATGCTATAGTGCAATGTATTTCAATCAAAACAAATTTTAAAAATAAATCCACTTATTTCAAATTTTTCATGACTCACCTGTTTTTACTCAGAAAATGAGTGAAAATGGAAGTAAAAAGATGAGAAAGTATCTTATACAAATTTAAGAATCTTTTTTTTTTTTTTTTTTTTTTTTTTTTTGTGCAGGGTGGTGTTGAGACTTTCTCTTAATCCTTTCCCTAATCTTATCCTTACTTGAAAAAAATATGTAGCTGGATTGCCATTTAACTTGACCAAAAAGAAAATGTGTTTGGATGATGATAAACTTCTTGGGAGAGAGATTCCTGTTTTGCTAGCTATAGGCAAACTCTACAACATCATACTCATCTAAATGACAAATAACAAATGAGAACATTACCTTTGTATTCAACTGAATTCCTTAAAGTGCTTAGGAGTCAACTTCACACTTGGAAATACAATTGTTTGTTACAAGCTCTTTTTCTCTTTCAAAAATTGCAACTGGAGAATGAACAACAGGATCTTTTGGGTCCACAATCTGTACTGTCAGCTCTTCACCTGCAGTTTTCAAGATCCTTACTTAAACAAATCTTTGTCCTTTAAACATAGGGCTGGAACATAGGTCTATGTGTGCAAGATGCTGACTTGCAATACACATCTAGTGCACATCAGCTGTAAAAGTTTAATGAATCACTTTCTTGCCTGCCCTTGACCTTGCCAAGAATGCTATGTGTGAGAGAATCAAGAAACCTGTGAGGCCATATGCTGTGGGTCAGCCTTTGACCAGTTTCCTGCTCCAGCTGTCACTCTGAGCACATAATCACATACACACAGTTTTACACACATGCCATTGTTCTGAATTTTGGTCACAAGAGGGCTTGTTCAGAAGCACTACACTGGACTCATTCAAAGCAAGTGTTTGATTTCAAATATGGAATTTGGAAACTGACTAAGCTTTGTAACTTTCTTGGCTTACATTTGTTTTGTTTTGTTTTTAATTTTAATCTTGGAAAATACAAGCAACATTAAGTATGTAGTAAAATCAATCATATAAAAATAGATGGACAGTAAAAGGAAAAGTTAATTCCTTTTTCTGTTCCAAACAGTTATCAATATTAGTGATTTCTTCCACATTTTTCTAGACTATATTATACAATTATAAATAAATAAGTTAGAGTATCATTCTTGTAAAATAAAATAATACTGTTATGCTTCTATTTCAGGTAAGCTTCCTAGAAATATTTGCCCAACAAAAAAAAATCATATGACATCATTTCACTTTTTTTAAGGAAAATATGCTTTTTTAATGTAACTACTACTAAATATCACTTTATTTTCATTTCTCATTATTTTTATAAAAAATTCTGTAATGTTTAATTTTTCATGTTTGGGCATTTTAATTATAAAAGTAGATTAAAATAATAGAGAAGATCTATGTTACTCATTTTTTTTTAATTGAAGTAACATTGGTTTACAATGCTATATATGCTTCAGAGGTATAGCTGGTATAGATGTCTAATTTACTCAGCATACCACTCAAAAAGGCACCTCTACTCCTTCCCATAGTCATTAAATCCCTCCCACTTTGTTCTTCACTATTCCCGTTTCTTTTCCTAGCTTCAATTTCATAGTCAGATTTCTAGGTTGTTTGTTTGTTTGCTTCATATTTTGGTTTGACTCTGTCCAGTTATTTCTTTATAGTCCACATATGAATAAAAATGTTCAGTATTTGGTTCTTTTGGTTTATTTCAGTTGGCATAATCCTCTCCCATTCCATTCATGTTGTTGAAAATGGCAATTATTATTTTTTCTTTCTTTTCTATAGCTTAGTAGTATTCCAAGGCAACTATATAACTATATAGTTATATAACTATATAACAACTTTTATCTACTTCTCTATCCTTGCATAATTAATGCTTTCCCATAACTTGACTAAATAGTGCTACAATGAACCTAAGTGCATATATCACTTCAAATCAGTGCTTTTGTATTCTACCGGTTGATTCCATGGAATGGAAATGCTGATTTGTTTTGCAGGTCCATTTTTAATATTTTGAGAAGCATCCATACTTGTTTCCATAGGAACTGAAACAGTCTTCATTCCCACCAAAAGTACCCCTGTTTTTCAGCATCTTCACCAACATTTGCTGATGTACATTTATTTTAAATACAAAGGCAACATGATGGAGTTGAAAACTTATTGATTTTGTTGCCACACTGACCAAGATTTGAATCTTACTGTAACAATATATTGAATATCTTTGCTCCAAACTTAATTTAATGATTTAGAGTCTCACATTTCTGCTTTTATGATAATGACAAGTACTTCACAATTAAGTTGTAGAGGTAAACTTTCTTAAAAAGGTAGCATACATAAGTAAGCATCCTGAGAGAGGAAGCATGCTAAGAGAGGAAGTAAGATGAGGAGGGAAGAAAGAGAACAAAGTTGAAGTACAGAAAAGTAAAATAAGAATTGTAGGACTAGGTACTATTCTATATAGTTAAACATGTTTTTCCAATTACACATTTTGCATGCCATGTGTAGGTTTCTAGTCCCCTTTTTTGCATCTCTCTTTGCCCATTAACTATGAGGCTGTCTTCATCTAGTCTGCCCTACATGATACAATGATTAGAAAAATATTGACAAAGGGCAGATAAACAACTAAGCTTATATGTATTCTAGACAATTTCCCTGTGAACTCAATAATGTCAGCAATCATTAACTCTCCTTTGGGAGGTTTCATCAGTATTGATTAATTTGTTAAACTCATCTAACTCCAGGTTCCTTTTTCTTTCTATTATATCACAGAGAGTATCATTGCATTATAATACAGGAACAGAATGACCTGACAATTATGTCTTTCTCAAGTGCTCTCTCTTAGGTCTTTCAACAAAAAGTAACTTTCCTTGATAATATTTGCAGTGATGCCTCCCTGAATGTAATACAGTATGTTCTACATGGTTACCAAATTTTTATTTAGTCCATCTCTGTCATTCATGAGGTCTAGGTCCATTGGACTGCTAATTTGCCCTTATATATGCCAAGATTTCTTCCCCAATCTTTCCTTCAAGTTAAAGATCTTTCCCTCCATTATCTACCCATGTGAAGTATGCTCTTCTTTCTAAGCTATTCAAATGAAATCTTAATGGAAAACCCTTGCTGATGTCTACAGTCAAGTCTCTTTAGTCACTCTTCTTTCATAATGAAAACAAAGGCTTGTACATCTATCCTCAACTAGAGTATTTCCTCTCTTGATTTTTAAAAGTATATGCATTGAGACAATGATTTACAACTGCTATATCTTAGAGTATAGGCTTACAGGTCTATGTTATTTTACCATACCTATCATCAAAGTCCCGGTAATCAGATTACTTTTATTTCTCATCCAAACCAACTGGAAACAACATATGTACAAGTCTTATAACTACATCCCATTAGTTTCTAACATCTATTTACTCATATCTGCAATTCTTTCCATATGGTGAGTTTTTCTCACTAAATCTTATTCAATATTTAAAAGCTAGATGAATATTACCTTCTCCATAAAACTCCCTCTGAATTCCTTTGAAAGGACAAGGTATTTCTTTTTAGAACTCTAATATTACTTTATCAAAAATACTTATTTCATATACCACATTGGTTTGAATATATTTTAATTCATCCAAAAGATGTGAACCATCACATCTTCATAAACTACATCTATTTTACTACCACTGTTTCTTCTGCACACAAGGCATAGTAGCTACTCAACAAAAGTTGACTGTATATTTGGAAAATGTATGATATATTGCTAACAGCATCGATGTTTATGCTAAACAATTTTTTTAATCTCTCACACCTTTTTTAGATAGAACCCAATAGGTTTTATTTAAAACCACATGAAATTATTGTTCATTTTGTCAAACATATTTGAGTATATGCAATTATATTTGATTCACATAAAAAGCTATGGCATAAATAGGATGATGGATAGATAAGTGAATGAAAACTTCCCACAGTTGTAAATCATGGCATGACTGCATTAATCACATGCATAAATATTATTTCATTTGATGGAAAGTCATTGGGAGGTCAAGAAGGGAGATTTTGCATAAAAAGATGCCATTCCCCTACATGGAAGAAATGCAGTTCACATACATCATTAGCTGCAGGGAGGACTAGTACAGGCTGTACACCCACCAGGCTTTTTTTACCATCACATTCATTTTGCTCTGTGCTCACCGAAATGAAAAATCCTTATACCTGAGTAAAACAACAAGCTTGCATCTTCTTTCATCCCTCCCTGGTGAGAGTCCCAGCAGCAGAAGTCATCTTGTTACATTGCATTGTTGGAACAGTGCTGGGGAAACCAGGGAAATCACAACAGCTCAGACATTAGGCCAACTGCACACACCAGGAGATCTCCTTTGCTGTGGGACGTGTACACAGCAGTGGCTCAAAGGGTTTGTATTGCCCACATATTCTAACTGTCATTACAGTGGTGAACATTAGATACCAACCCACAAGCTGAGTTTTCTCTGCTGTACAGCTTGCCCTTTGTGGAAGTTAGGCATGAGGCACAAGGGAAATGTTATGTGGAAATGCAGACATGAGTGTTCAAGGCAGAAAGAGCATGATACCTGGACAAAAGGGTCGAAGCCGCTAACTAGCAAGTGACAACAGGAAAAAAAAAGCTTTTAAAATGCGATCTGCAACTCAGTCGCAAGTGGTCAGTTATCTTACCCAAGTTACCATTTTCAATCTCAAAATTTCCAAAGAACACTTCTATCTCCAGTGTTCCATGCCACTTGCTTCTCCAGGGTGCTTCAAATGTTTCCACAATTGCTGATGCACAAATCAGCTTTTCAAATCCCTGGCTATCTCCAGGTACCAACTCACTATGCCACCTTGCTGCAGTGCCACACTTTCCATACCATCACTCTTTTACCTGTCACCATGGCTCCTTGCCACCTCCAGTTTACTCTTCAGGGGGCTTCCCCTAGCAGGTCACATAGGCTTGTTCTCTTAGTCTGCCATTTTCATCTTCTTCCTTTTCATTTCCTTCCTCTCCTATCCTTGCTCCTTCCTTTTTTTGCCTTTTGGTGAATCTCACTTCTTCTTGTGTCTTTCTCTCAGACCCCACCCACCAGGTTATTTTGGAGCCGATAGATTTTTTTACATGTGTCACTCACAACCCTGTATCAAGCAGACTATAAATCCCACTTTGTAGTTTTTGCCCAATTTTGTATCTCCAAAATGTCAATGTCTTTGTAAAATCATGTAAGATGGAAGTTATCATAGAAGATTATTTTGATTCTTTCAATCTTTTAGAGAGAACCAATTGAACAGATTATCTAATGTACAGTGGGTATTTAATAAATTAAAGTTGCTCTAAAAAATAGTCTTCCTGGTTCACATTCAGATTGTTCAATACTTTCTTGGATTCACAACAGAGTTTCATGTATATTAGTTATTGAAATTTGAGTTTTTAATTCAAAAATGAAGATTTTTTATATATTGTTCAAGAAATGATAGTGATGGAGAAATAAGGAAAAGCAAAGGAGTAAGAAGAAGAGAAAATTAGAATCCTTCTTTTTATTAAAACAGTTTACAACTGTAATTCAGGATAATTTGTTGTCTTAACAAGTAAACAGTAACACATAGGAAAAATATTGGGGGGGTAACACGTGAATACATTCATTTTGTTGTTATTGTTACATCTCTGTGATCTAGAGGCAAGGTCACCTTATGTCTAAAAGGATACAATTACTTATCTTTTGTATTTATGATTTCAAGTATTGTATTCCTTTGCATCTATTCAATTGGTTAGTATGATTCAATAAATAGAAATTAGCTGGAAGATAACTTGGATCTTCAGATAAGCAAAAATAAGGTGTCAGATGTGTTAGTATAAAGCCACATCTGTGAATGAATATAACTTTCTTCTTCAAAGGTACATTTGACACCAGAAAGAGGTGAATGGCATATTTCCAAAGAGAACATTTCTAGGTAGTATGTATTTGACAGGACCAATTACCAGATAAATAGAAAGCTATCATTTCTCTAGTGTTTTCCATAGAGCAGGAACTCTCTGAATCTCTTAGATACATTGAGAAATGTATAATGAAGCTGAATAAATAGTTCAGAATAAATAGGAATGGTACAGAAAATAGAAGAAAAAAAAGATGAGAATTTTGGAAATGAAAGATTAATATATAAACAACAGAAGTGGTGATATGTGTGAGTAATATTGAGAGATCAAAAGAAATGATCAAAGCAATAACTCAATTCAATATCTTAGAAATAAAGCACATTTGTTTCCATTTTAATGGTCACTCATAGTGCCCATCACAGTGCTTAAAGGAAGGCTCACACTGAGGAATAACTGTGAATATTAAAACATTAGTAGGGGGAAAAATAAAAGCTTACAGTGCTTTGAAAGAGATCAGGCAATGAACATATATGTCCTTCATAGTTACAACGGAAGCTGGATTTGATGAAATACAAAACTCTTAGGTAATAAATGGATCACTGTCATAAACATTCTGAAGGAAGAGGAGGATTGTTTCCAAGTTATCATTCCATAGTCAACCAAAAATTAAAGATCTAGTATCTCTGTGATATTTACTGACCTGAAAATGCACTTCATATATTTCCACATTTTTCAATTAGAAAGAGAAAATATTGTTATTATCTTCATTTTACAGATGAGGAGATGGGATCACAGAAATGTTTAACTAATATATCTTAAATTTACACAATTGCTCTATGAAATTATCAGGGATTAAAAACTTTAACTTGGTCAAAACATCCTACTGGATGTAAAACATTGCATTACATTGATCAAAACATGACATTCAGTAGGATGTTTTCACCAAGGTGAAGTTTTTAATTAAACTACTATCAAAGTAAAAATTACTACTTTCATAAGGTATGACTTTATTATGCCAAACATAAAATATTTTCATAAATGAATTCAAGGGAATATCTCCTATCTCTAGTCACTTTTAAAATAATTACATTATGTACATATTATATCTATTTTTATGGCTACCTAAAAAGTCAGATAACAAAACAAAACAATTTTAATTATATGGATTTCCTTTAACTTTCTCTTCCCTGTGGTCTTTTTCTTAATTTTACTATGCATACTAACTTCATATGTTCATCTGCTTATATATTTGATGATTATATGTTTACATGACATTCAATTCTTACCCTGAATTAAAATGAAAACATATGCAGTACACTAAGAAAACTTTCAGTAGAAAAAAAGTTATTTCTAAAGTTTTGACTTAAAACATGTGTCCAAAAAATGTAACTTTTCCAGTGACCCAAATATTCTTTAAGTCTTTGGTTTCTTGGAAAGTGCTGCCCCTAATTTAAGTAGCTTCATAACTACCCTTGTTCTTCACATATTTAATGACAAAACTCCAAGTAGCACATCATTCACTTGACTAATAAGCATTCTCTGAAGCCCATGAAAAATGGAGGGAAACACTCCCTTTAGTCTTCCACTGTGTATTATGTTCCCCAAACATGTATTATTATTATTGTTATTACCCAGTAGAACAAGCATAATTTGCAGTAGGATAAATCATAAGCCAGTTGATTCTCTAGTCTCCCCAAGTTATTACTTTACTTCATCCAAAGATTTTACAGCAGAGAGCACTGGGGACAATCCAGATAACTCACAGTTATTTTCTTTCTCTCTCTCAAGACTATAAGATTGGGAAGGAAAAAAAAATTCTTATGCAGTAGGATATTCTCATAAATAATTAGACTATTTTATTGGTCAAAATAAAAATTTCAAGAAATTCATAAACATGTGAGTTAACTTAGTAGATAGTGCTAGGTTATGTAGACATTTGGACATATTGGTTCCTAAATGATTTTGGGAGGCACACATTTCTAGATTTGCCATCCAGAATTCCAATCCCCCTTTCTTAAAATGCTTAAATTGAGTGGGGAGTATGGAGCTGTCCTCAGTGTAGGCCATGTTACAAGAAATAGTTCACATGATTTCCAACAATGAAGTCTGATCTAATCTAAACCTCAGTCCTGTTGCCTGCTCCCAGGAACTATTTTGTGTACAATGTGCATCCCCTGACAAGATCTATCAAAAACAATACCTTTTGCTATGTGTTGGGGAGAGAGAATGATTAGGAATCATAAATTAGGTTTATAATCCTCTGACAGTCATCTTGGAACAGCTAGGAGAAAAGCTTGCTGAACATAAAACAAATCCATAGAAAAAAGTTCAGAGTGGAAAGGAAAAGAAAACTAGACTGGATATCTCACTTGAACTGCTGGATCAATCATTATAGTCCGGAGTTTTATGTTATGAGGGTCATTCATTATCAAATCAGGCTGGCTTTTCAGTTTCTTGTAAAGGAAATATCTTAAATAATAATCTACAAAAAATAGTTGATAGATCTGTCTCTTTATGAAATGGGGTCTCCTGCGTCAACTAAGTCCTAGTTTTGATACAGGATAGTGACACAGGTAAACGTTCTAATGGGCCCATCAGAATGCCCTGGTGGCCAGAGTCTGAAAGAACCCCGAGAGAAAATGGGAAGCAGAAAAAAAGGGTAGAGATAAAAGAAAGGAGCAAGGAGAGGAAAAGGAGGAGATGAGAATGGCAGACTGAGAAAACAGGCCCGCTTGGCCTGGCCAGTAGAAACTCCCTGACGAGTGAGCTGGAGGTGTCAAGAAGCCATGGGGACTGGTAGAAGAGTAGCTGGTGTTAAAAGTGTGACATCACAGCAAGATGGCATAGTAGCTGGTACCTGGAGAGGGCCAGGGATTTGGAAAGCTGATTTGTGCATCAGCAATTGTGGAAGAAATTTAAAGAGCCTTGGAGAAGTGGAGCAGTGCAGAAAACTGGAGAGAGAATAAACAAAGAGAAGACATTGGAGAAAGATGACTTTGCAGTGCCTACCTCAGTTTTGGAGGGGCAAAAGGCACCAACTTGGACTTGTGTTTGGGACTTTTTGACTAAATGGCTCTTAGGGTAGGATAACTGGCCACTTTTGGCTGAGAGGACTTTTCATTTTCCCTGGTTAATTTCCCTTGCTAATAAAAACCTGCTGTTTAAACTGTTTTTGCTTTTTTGTTTTGACTTTAGCAACTGCTATATGCTGATGAGATCAATCTGATAAAAAAGCTGGGCCACAGACTGCATTTTTAAAGTTTTTTTTTTTTTTTTCCTGTGGCTTACTACTTGGCGAATTCTGCTCCTTTTTATCCCAATATCAGTTTCATGAATGTAACAATATCTAAGATTTTCATTCCACACTGAAGCTCTCTTCCTAGTCTTCTTGCTTTGACATAGGGTAGGGAATCTACTCTTTACTTCCTCATACCAACTACACAAAAACACATTAATATAGATGTCAAAACTCCAATTTTCAGGCAATTTAATTTTAGTTTAGCGAAACCATTGCTAAGTTGGTTTAAAAATGCAAAATCTATGGGATTTATAGAACTTATATTCATTCAGTGCATTTTGAGATGGCAACAAATAAAGTTTTTCGGCAAATAAAGTTTTGAAGATATTCACCAAGACTGTCCATGATCCTAGGAAGTAAACTACTTGTTCTGCTTGTGTTAATTTAGGGAGAGAATTGAAGGGCTGAATTATATGGAAAGTCAGTGCCAAATCTCAAATATCCTACCCACCCATTTTCATGATTCTGTAGTGATAATTTCTAGTTGCGTGCATTAACTTGCTTTTATTTGTAACAGAAAAAGAAAAAAAAATGTTTAGTATGATTCTTACTATCTAATGAGTCTAACACACCAACTCAAAATGTAATACCTAAAAAAAAAAAAGTTGCTCACATAGTGGCTTTACAGGAAGGGCTTATTCTTTTCCACTAGGTGTTGTTGAGATTGCTAGAAGACTGTGGTTAGATCAACCTCAAGGGTTTCCTGTTGGTATGACTACAACCTGGTGGAATGGAAAGAATCAAATAACTCAAACAGCAACAAGCACGTATGGGTGGGAGAACACTGGAATCTCAATCTCTCTTTCTCTCCTACATCTGTATCTCTCTTCAGCTCCAGCTCCTGCTCCAGGTTTGACTCCAATGCCAGCTTACCTCTAACCCAAGTTACACCTCTATTGATAATCTCTCTAGTATGGCAAATTCAAAGAATTTGACCTCTTGCATGTCAGCACAGGGATCACAAGATACAAGTAGAAGCTTTATTATCTCTTATGAAAGTCTCAGTCATCACACATTCCCTCTATTGCAGACACAGGGAACTACACATTTCTAAAGAGAGGGGAAATATACTTTGTCTCTTGATGCAACAGAATACTGTCATGGGAAAGTGAGAGATGGATGGATAGATAGATAGATAGATAGATAGATAGATAGATAGATAGATAGATAGATAGATAGATAGATAGATAGATAGATAGATAGATAGATAGATAGATAGATAGATAGATAGATAGATGGATAGATATTTGTAGACATTTTTTTATAAATTCACCAAAGTAACAATATACAACTATGCTTTATTCATTGACCTGTGCATTTTTATTTAGAACATTTTATTCCAAGAAATCTGTTTGTCTGTTTGCTATATATAATACTGGAATTAATCAATTTTCAAAAACATCACCCTGCACAGGAAGTAAGAAAGACATACTCCAGATATGTGTTAGGAAATAGAGCAGAATGGTGCTAGCTTTGAAAAGAAATTTTCTGTAGTATTCTACACAGTGGGATACTAATATGGCAGAGTTTTGTGTATGTTTTAGTTGGGTTGAATTAAAAAAAATAGTTACATTTAGATTGCATTTTTAATATCTCCAAGTGGATGCTTTAGTTTATCACTTTCTTTAAGAAAACTGGAATGACTATTGTCAAAATATCCATTAAATTTCCCGAAACTCCCTCAACTTTATTCTACAACGGCTCCCAGCCCCCAGACGGCTTCCTCCAATACTAACAAGTTGTAAATAACCACAGGAGTCAGTTTCACAGTCTGTCAGAGACACATTTCAACAGGTCTCAAAGACAACAGTGCATTTCATTTTCACACGGGGCCCTGCTGGTGCTACTCATTTTGTGACAGGTTACAGGAACGTCTCTCAACTCTGGGTTTTTATCATCAGCTCAAACGCTCTGATCTGTCTGTATGCTAAGACAGACAGATGCAACAAACTGCAAGATAACCATTTGTTTTGCTTTTTTGTTTGTTTGTTTTTTATTATCTGTGTTGTTTTACATCATTATCTACCTCAGGGTGTCTCACAACCTTATCACCAGTGAACCTGGTCTTAGTGTTTTATGTGCCTCTCCCACTCCTACTTTTCCCCCTTGCCCTCTCATGCTCTATGCTTCAATTTTGTTGAGAGTTACTTTATTTACAATAGTCAGGATATAGAAGAAACCCAAATGCCCAAAAATAGACAAATGGTACAAAAAGCTGTGGTATGTGTACATGATGGAATATTATATTCATCAATCAATCAAAAGAGATGAACATGTCATTCGTGGCAACATGGATGAAGCTAGAAGGAATAATGCCAGCAGAAATAAGCCAGAAAGAAAAAGAGAAATATTGACCGGCCCCACTTATGAGGGATAAAGGGAAACCAAACAGTCAAACAGATAAGAAAAATTAAAAACTAACTCTCACCATTTATTACTTTTATCTTTGATGCCTAGGTATCAGTGTAAAAGACTGAGAGGTAACGAACCACCTTACTGTGTAAAGAAAACATAAATTGTATATTCCCAATTCTCTTTGAAGCACAGAAGCACTGAAGACTATGCTACCCATTTCTGTGACACAATTAAAACTTGTGTTCAGAGGAACAACTGGAGCTGTCTTCTGAAGTAATAAACACCACCAAACAAGTAAGCACAGTTACTCAGATCCCTGCCCTGAGTATTATTGCTCCTTTAGCATTTCTGATTTTCAAATACAGCATCACAAGTTCACAATAATTCGAAACACTGGTCTCAAATCTGGAAAATCAGCAAATGGCAAGAAATACACAATATAATTTTATTTGTAAGGGAAAGCTGTAATTTAAACATTATGATATTGCTACATACCATATTCAAAGGTAGCCATACAAATCCGTGCTCCTGATACAATAGGGTGCACATAGCTCTAGATGCCTGGAAGTATTTCTTTGGACTATCTGGTTTAACTCAGGAATCAGACAGAGCTGAGTCTCAATCCCAGTTCTGCACATTACTAGTTTTATAATCATGGACAAGTGACTTAGCAATCTGAATCTTGGGTTCCCTCCTTACTGGTGAAAAAGGGAAAATAGTAAAGATGCTATGAAAATTTGAAGATAATGGAGAGGATGATGATTAGGAAGTGATCACTATGGTCACTAAGCAAATGCTGAATACAAATTATGCGAGGAATATAATATATTACATATTCTATTTAGTTTTCTTTCTATGATCTAACTTTAAAACAAATGTAACTTTCTAAAAGAGGCTTACCCAAATTCCACTGTGTTAAGTAAAACACCATCTCCCCCTCTATGACCCACAGGTCTAGTCACTGTCACAAATCCTTTTGTTGTTTCTTTCAGAGCACCGAAGATAATAAGAAAAAATCATGCTTATTATAGCACAAGCTTGTTTAGTGTGTGTCAACTACTAAACTATCCTCCTGTAGAAACGTTCTTCCTGAAAGTAGAATTCTTATCTTCTATTCACAGATGTTTCCTCAGAACATAAGAAGTTCTAAAATAAATTCTGAGTAAGTACATTAATGGTCATATACTCTAGGTAAGCTGTCTCATCACCATTGTGTGCCAATGTTTGTAAGATGGGAAGGATAACAGCCAGATATTCAAGATGCCAAGAGGATCAAACATATATAAGCCATTGTAAATACGCATTCTGAATACAGCAACACCACCATCGTTATAACCAATTATATAGCATATATTATATAATAAAAATAAGTCCTTAATGATAGGTAATAATGAGCCTTATTTTAATTCTAAAGCTTATGTTTCTTTCTCTACCACTTACTATCCTAATCTTTGACTAGTGCATTGTAAATAATGTTCAAATAAATTTATAATTATAATTCCTGTTTGCCTATGTTACAACCTCATAAGGTCTGTAAATTCAGTAAATGACAAATGTAGCAGAAAAGGAGATGTTCATTTTGTATTGTTAATTCTAATCTGAAGCAATACAATATAAAGTGTGTGAGTTTATATGCCATCCTGGTTTTGTAAACTTGACTAGTTGTGCAACTTATGTCTGTAACTTAAACTCTGACTAAAAGTCCTTTTTTATAGGATGAAGATCATTTAGTTACATTTTTTGTGAACAAAATAGCAGATTATGAGTGCTTAATAAGTACCAAAAATGTTAAAATGATCATAGAAATAATAAAAATTCTTTTGATAATATCTTATGTACCAGATTCCACAAATAAATTTAGCCTCCATAACCATTGTTTTTGGTTCTCTATATTAAAGTCATTACCATATTTAGTGTTCTAGCTTCAGAGCACTAAAATGAGGTAAGAGAATAAATACCTTTGCTCTATGATCTAAGTCACTATATATATATGTGTATATATATATATATGTGTGTGTGTGTGTGTGTGTGTGTGTGTATGTGTGTGTGTATGTAGTTATATTAGAGAGAGAACAAGACTTCAATGACAATATCCTAGGACACAATTTAATTTTCATTCATCAAAAAGGCAGCTCAATGGATAATGTAAAACTGTAATTGTCAACATTAGAATAATTGAAGATTAAATTACTAAAGGACAAGAGAAATTTTCAGTTACTTATTTGTTTGCAAATCATCTGTGAAACCTGTTCTCTGCAAAATGTTTGGGTCAAAGGAAAACAAAAGGAAATTGAACAGTAAAAGACACACAAAGTATAGAAAAAGCTCCTAGACTTTGTAAAAATAGAGATTGAGTTGTGATGTATTATAAAGACAAGTAGTATATTTTCAGTATGACATATTGCATTATACATTACTTTTGTAATATATCTAGCATATGACTTCATGCAAACTTCTTGAAATTTATCATTTGAGTCTAAAAATTCCATAGATAATCTCCAAACACCTGTGCAAGACCTCAACATTTATTATTTCATACAAGGTTAACTTTAGTCAAGTAGGATTGTTAAAATACCATACCAAGTTTTAATTCAACTGCCTACATCATACTGGCAATGTTGGTGTCCTTAGTACATCTTCTTTCTTGCACTTCATTACATACCCTTTTCTCAGACCCTATTTCCTAATCACATTTGAGATATACCCATTTCTGATTCTTTGGGGGTCAATAATGTTGGTCCTGGTAGCATTCTGATGATTTTCCTAAAGAGTCTTCATTGTTCTCCATGCAGACCACCTATTCTGTTACCTGTAAATATTTTACAGGTAGCTTCTTTTTTTGACAGAATTGATAACTTATGGTCCATAACTTTCCCAAGCAGTTCCTATCCCATTTAAAATTGAATCTTGTTTCACCCTTCTGTCAACTTCTGTGGGGAAGGTCATCAACTCAACCCTCTGAGCCTCGGCTTCCTATTTAATTCTAGTTCAACTGGTTGTCAGATAAACATCAAGAAAAGGAATCTGTTTTACAGGAAACATATTTGTTAGTGCTATTTGATGCTGTGTTGCTATTTTTAATTCCCATCAGATAAACTAAAATTTAAATTTAAATATTTTCTTATTAAAACATAGACTGCTTTTCTCAAAAATAGATAAAATATTATATATATATATATATATATATATATATATATATACTTAGTGAATAACATGAAAATAAAAGCCTAAGGGTACTTCTTTTTGACTTCAGGCTACAAAATGAAAGGAGTTGCCTACTTAATCTAGATGAGAGACTTGGGTACATTTGGTGGAGTCATCAAAAAAACGCAATAAAATTAAAATTGAGAACTGTTGTTACTTTAAAAGTTTTATACATATTGATTATCATCTGCTTTTGGGCATATGCAAATGGCAGGTCCTATCTCTAGGTCATTAGAGCAACCAGGATAAACCACGATGTAAAATGAAGATATTATAATCTCTCTGCATCTGTGTGCCAACAGATTGCATAGATTTCAGCTTTCCATTTGAGATCAGAGAGCAGTAAGGAGAGTAGAAGTAACTACAGGGCAAAAACAAAAGCCAAAACCAGATGTCCGATTCTGTCACAGATTCACAGCTAATATTGGGAGGCTCTTTATAAACCACTGTGCTGGAAATATTTTGAGTTTTTTCCCCATTATTGGTGTGGGTGTTACATTGGATGTAAAGGAAGAGTTCAGAATGGTATCTCTTGAATCAAATTCCTGATTCAATTAGGAGGTACAATATCTATTGATAGGAATCCCTTATATAATACATGTAACATATATTAAGGATTAAATACCTTAATATACTTATAAATTATATATAATATATTAACTTTTATGTCTATAATATATACTATATTATATATATATCAGTTAACCCTTAATATACTTTTAAATTGAGAAATCCACTAAAACTAGTCTCATTGAGCGATTTGAAATCAGACATATATTTATGTGAAATGTTGACCATGAAGGTTGTTGTTTTAAATAGCTTCCCACAAAGCAGGAGGTTTGCAATTCCTTCATGATACCATCTATTAAAAAAAAAAAATGTAGGCGATACTGGATGGGGAACAAGGCAGAACCAGATCAAATATTCCTTTTTTTCCCCCCTCTGAATCTTGTCTACTGCAGTTTGCTTAATCTGAGACTAACAAAATGACAGCTGTCTGTGTTCTACGATAAATTTTTAGTGGAATAACAAATGACAATCCAGAGCTAGAACAGGCAACTTGATCAAGGCTTTGCCTCATTGAGAAAATTTGCCTGCCTGTGTGTCTAGACTAGGCAGAAAATTGACACAATATTTATCTAGCTAAAAGGAAATCCAGGTGGCAGCTATTTAAAATATCCTGTTTTTTTAGTTACTCTTTTTTATAGTAATGAGAGCAGGAAAAATTTGATTTTCGGAGCCCATGGTTCTCCATAGATGGTTCTTTATATAAGGAGAACTGAGTAGTTTTTCAGATACTCCCAACCCATGGATGTCAATGAATCTTATAGAAGTGATGCACCATTTCTTTGGTGTTATTCTGGCAGGACCAAATCTATCTCTCATAGTGTGAAGACTTCATGGTTCAGTAACACCTTTAACAACTTATCAAGGAGATCTAACTTCTAACTTCGGGACCCTGATATCTACCTTCATTCAACTTATGCCCCTGTTCTTGAACTCTTCCAGTGATTATCAAGTCACATCCATTAATTTACCTACAAAAAAACCTGAGAATTTGCATTAATTTTCCTTTCAAATTATATTGCAAATTTGCCTTAACTCTCCAATTTTTACTCATGCTAACATTAAGGTCCTTGGAACCATACATTTTTCTCTATTTCCATCACCAGCATATCAGATAATCCCTCCATCTTCTTTCACCTTATTATAAAAATATGCATAGTATTATTAGGTTTAATCTAGGTACTAGCTGCATACTTCACATTGCTGTCTGGAATGATCATGTCTGGCACTCAACTGAATATTATGTCCCATAAGAGACCAGATTTGTTTTTTCTGTTTTTTTTTTTCTAAAGGCTATGAAAGCATCATAAAAATTACCTTGATCAATGCCTAATTTATTGGAAGTAAAACATAAGTGTTTTACTCATTTCACCTTTCCACTCCTCATACCTTGTGGGTTCTGTAATGACACCATCTTACTTAAGAAACCAATGTTACGATAACTCCCTTTTCTTTCCATAGCAATGGTGAAAATGTCTCATAATATTCAACTTATAGTCAAATTCCCTCCATTTTGTAGCTTAATCTTTTTGTAAGTAAAATAAATAGAACTATGCACAACTAGCCCCAATCCCCAGCCTCAGCTTCCCAGGTAGCTGAGATTACAGATATGTGCCACCATGCCCAGACAATTTTTTGGGACTAGGTCTCACTATGTGCCACCAGTTGGACTTGAACCATGATCTCTGGCCCCGGCTGTGGCTTCCTAGGCTGCTGCTTTCAGGCATGTGCCACCATGCCTGGCCTTAAACTGACCTTTTAGATTTTACCCCTGTGGATAATGCTTAACTCAAAACTAATAATTTTCTCTCCAATTGCATTCCCAGGAATCTTGAGAATCAATTGTGTTGCATTTCTAAAAATAATCCTCTGTGTCTCTTTGATGTTGATAATAATATCAGCATGAACTGGTAGCCCCAAATAAATTTCCCCTGCTAAATATAATGATGTCTGATCTATATTATCAAGTGTCTCCTCCAACTCTGCTATGAAAGCTCCTCAATTCCTTTATAAAGAACACTTCCTCACACAGCTTTCTTCTCTATATAATTACAACATTTCTACCATTTAGGAAGGTGATCTGTTGATGTTAATTCTGTAAACAACCTCTGTGGTCATTTTGAATATTTTCCTTTGTTTAAAGACATTCTTTTGGTTTAGAGCTTGACTTTCTAACCAGAGATGCAGTTTGCTCAGTTATAGATTCATTTTCCTCAAAGTTTGCAATTTCTGATTGCTAAGGACTTTTATTTATATTATTACAAGCAAAAAAAAAAAAAAAAGAGCAGAAACAACCAGTGTTGGCAAGGATGTGGGGAAAAAATTGACTTTAGTTCACTGTTGATATGATTACAGACTGGTTCAAACTCATGACAAGGAGTATAGTGATTCCTCACATATTAAAAATAGGTAAAAATATGAACAAGCAATTCCACTACTAGGTATCAAAATGGATGAAAAAAAAAAACTAGTAATATGGGATATAAGCGCTCCTGTATTCATTGCAGAACTATTCTCAATAGCCAGGCTTTGAAAACAATATAGGTTCCAAATGCAGATGAGTTGATTAGGAAGATGTGGTGTGAATATATACTGGAATACCATACAGATACGAAGAAGATACACTCCCGTCATTTTCAGCAACATATATGGCACTAGAAGAGGTTATGCAGGTGCCACTAATATGTGTAGTATGAAACACAAAACAAAGAACAAGATGAAGCCCAAATAAAAATATTTAACTTTGAATTATCTGACTCTGAGGAATCATAACTGAAGGGAAACAATAAAGTAACAAACTCCAAACTTTTCTTAAATCTTAAATCATATGGAAATTTGTGCATGAATCATTAAATTTTGAGGCTAAAATTCATAAATTCTTAATTTGAGTATAAAGATGAAAACAAAAAAGATCACATAATTAGTGAGTATATATTCATAGAAAAATAATTTGATAATAATTTGGATAGAGAATACATATGATCAAATAACAAAAATATGGAGCAGCAATTTAATAATTACCAAACAGTTTGAACAGTTTTAAAGAAGATAGGAGAATAAGTAATAGACACATTTTTAAAAAGATCCTCAGCAACTTTAGTTATTAGGAAAATATGAATGAGAGACTTAAGGAAATATAACAGAACACTTTCATAAAAAGATAGAAAATAAAAATTCTATTTTAAATGTTCTTAAATTCTTGAAAAGCTGAAATGGCCATTTATTGAAAGTAAATTATACAATGAATCAGCTATTTTAAAAACAGTTTAGTGGTTAGTGTTAAATAAAATTTTATGTGACCTAGCAATTTTATTCCTTAAAATCTATCTTATTAAAATGAAAACATCTTCACATAACACATTTATTCATAGCACCATTCAACATTCACAGCATTGAATAGTTATGAAATGATTCAAAATAGCCAAAACTAGAAATAATTCAAAGTACATAATCTGAAAAATTAGTAAGTAAAATGTGTATCAATTTTGTACTATAATAATAATATGAAATACTATTCAACCATAGAAAGAGATATATTACTAACATGTTATATATATTATATATGCAACACATTATATATATATATATATATATATATATATATATTCATCTACATGAAGACAAAGAAGCCAGATGCAAAATAATAGATATTTTATAATTCTGCTTACATGAAATGCACAGAAAAGGAAAATTTGTCCTGAATTATGGATAAGAATGTGGAATAAGAGCACTAAAAGCAGAGGAAAAGTTGAAAGTGACTAACCTCCATGTTACATTAAAATCTTTTAAAACTGAAAGGTGTTAAAGGTCGTACAACTTTACAGATATTTTAAAATTATAGATTGTATATGTTTATCTTATTAACTTATAACCCCTTACTATAGGTATTAAAATGTGTAGTTTTGTACAAAATCAAAATGAAAAAATAAAATTTCAACATTAAAGCTGAAAGGCTACCTGATTACTTCCAAAATAGAATGTATGTCATATGTAAAACAGGAAGCAGATAAAACAAGTCACAAATATGCATCATCCTAATTTTCTGTATTCTTCTAAAATTTTCCCATATCATAAAGATTAACATTGACTAGACTTTGTTTTCCTAACCATTCTAGTACTCATATAAATTCAAGATGTTAGACATTGCTAATGATGCTAATAGTCTTAAAAATGTTTATTATTTAAAAATAATAAAAAATACACTCCTTAGTTTATTTTTCCACAAGATAGAATTTCTCCCCTCAGGTGTAGTCATGTAATTTCCCCCAACCAAAATGCCCACAGTCCCCAGCCATGTCAATAATCTTCTTAATTGAAGTATCCAATATATATTTCCTACCTCTGCAAGTCCTAAATCTGCAAGTCAACACACGACATTATTCAAAAATGCCTGAGTGGAGACTCTGTAAATTGTCACTCCTCAGAATCTGAATTATATTTACTATCTCCTATTAAAAGTTAAGTTGTCTACCCCATCAACTGCAGATAGTATCAAACACCTGACTACAGGAAGAGATAGTCAAGGTAAGTGACCCCACAACACATGTAGAAGACAACTGTCACTTCTGGCTCTCTGCTTTGTTGGGTCACTGTTCTGTTACAGTGAACTGACCCTTGCATTGAAGTGGCTATTACAGGGGCAATATTGGCCTTTAGGACTGAAAGATACAGGGACCCACATCTATCCAGGACGTGGTGAGGATTAGACAATATGTAGGTGCTTCCACATATGTTAGATCTCCTCATCTTCATAATAGGTCTACTCTAGATGCTAAAACTAACTCCTTTCCTCCCTCCTTTCCTCCCTCCCTCCTTCTCTCTCTCCCTCCTTCTCTCCCTCCCTCCCTCCCTCTCTCCCTTCTTTTCTATATATAGAAAAAATGAAACTCAGATTTTAACCAGGCCACTCAAGTTTATGAAGCTGTTTGTGAGAGTGTGAAGACTGAGCCTCAGTTTATAAAAGTGATGATACTCTGCCCAGTTGTCAAGCTATGGGTGTTTAATCTACAATCTAAAGAGCACATCACACTGACTCTTAAAAGAGACCACTCAGACTTAATTTTCTTAGGAGTACCCACTGGGCCTCTGGTTGGTCAAATAGGAAAAGGAAAAAAAGACAAAAAACTGAATACCATTCAGCATTCAAAAGGAATGACTGTCAATATGCCAAACCACTGAGGTATAGATGATCAATATATGCCTGCTTCCCTTCTTCCTGTCAAATTACATTCTTATTTCAAGTTGATGTCTAAACTCACTCCTTCCTCCCTGAAACAGAGGAACTTGGCATTATAGCCAGAACTCAATCATATGCTGGCTGTAACTATAAGTTAAAAGTCACTTTAAATAATTAAGTGCTGTTCAGTATAATCCATAATCATTTTAAAGTGCACAATAGCTGAAGCATGTGCAACAACACATCGATGACTTGAACCAGGACTTCATTTTTCTCACCTCCCTATCTTTTATAGAATAGTAGGATAATACGGAGGGTATCTCCTTTTCTCTCCTGACAAAAGGCACATCACTTTCTCATAGAAGAGTCTGTTACAGTACACTTAGCATTGACACATGTAGAATCGATGTGTCAGAGACAGGGATGGATAAACCATTCTTGGAAGGAATGTAGTCGAGTGTGTGTGCGTGTGTGTGTGTGTGTGTGTCACAAACCAAGGAAGAAAATATAAAACACTTCTTTTTCTTCTTTATCATTAGAGATCTTTCATGTTAATTTATCTTTTTTTGGCTTTGAATTTATTAGGTAAGAAAAATTTTGGACTTATATGGATTCTTTTTTTGTGTGTGGTGCACCCTTTATAGTCCACAAGACACAAAACCAGGAGCAGATTTATAAAGAAGAGAGAGAGAGAAAGTTATTTTCTCTCCCAGGTAGAACTAACTGCTTGTTAAGGAGCAAATCATTCTTTTCTATTTAGCCAGATTGCTGTCTCTCAATTGCTTACTAAATCTTGGAAATTGAACTTTTTTTTTTTCATGCAGACACAATTCTTCTTTGCAGTCAATATGTAGTCAATGTGTCTTAAAAGAGCACGTTCTTCCTTTCCCCTCCCTCTCTATCCAAAGTCCCATTAGGAGCGACAATAACAGCAATATTTGACATTTATACAGCCTGAAGGATTCCAAAAAGATTTCACCAATTATAGTGAATAGAGTTCTGATGAATTGCAGCTACTTTTGAGGCAGGAGGAAAATAAACAGAAGAATATTTTCCAGAGAGAGATTTTGCTACAAGGTACATTCCAGAGACCCTCTTCTTATTAAAAAAAAAAAAAAATCCAAATTAGTACTCATCTTTGTACAGAAAATGTAGGCCTTTAGTTTTTAGAATATCTAACATTTAATACTGGAAGTCAAGTGAAAATGAACTGCTGATTTAAATGGATTATGGTAAAACCTGGACTCTCTCCCTTATCCATTTTTTTTTTCTCATGGATTCCATTTTTGAAAACATGATTAACCATCTGACTTGCTTCATACATAATAGAAAGATAGAGACACAACAGGCAACTCCAAATGTGTTGATATTTTAAATATTTCTATCTAATTCCAGATACTCTTGGTTCAGGGTAGATTTTGAAAAATATTTGAAAGATTTGAATTCAAAACTAAAACATATCTATGGACAGAGTATAAGTGATTTCAGAAGATTTTAATATCTACGTTTAAACTCGTTTATTTTGTTAAACAACACTGTTGGGAGAAACAAAATCTTTCATGAAACATGAAACTTTCTTTATAAGACCTTAAGATGTATTTTACTAAAAGGTTATGTAACAGCTTCAGATAAATTGATCATTCAAGGGTAATTTGAAGCATTAAAGTAAGGAAAAAAGTTTGTATCTCTTCATTCACAATATCTTAAAGGCATAGATTTACTCAAGTTACACACACAGCCTTCTCCTCTATGATAGAAGTGTTTATGCAGTAATAAGAACACTGGAGAAATATAAATATTTACATATTCAATTGAAAATGTCTGGGAAATTGGTTGCTGATTGTATCTGTTTAAATCTATTCTAAACTTATCTTTTCTTTTCTTTTCTTTCTTTTTTTTTTTTAGCCTCACTGGCAAAACAGTGTGTTGAACTGACTTAAACTCCCCACAAAAGTCAAGAGACTTTGTTGCTAAGGGAGTATTAGGTGCAGAGTTTCCAGGCAGGTACTGCCATCCATACTACACACATCTTTGAAAATCAGATAAGGTGTAACTATTAAACTGGCAGAATGGAAGATTTAAGAGGGCAAGATAAAAAGTTCTTCTTGTGCCTGAAGCCAGAAAATAAGACAAAAAAACTTTATACTCATTTTGCTGTGAGACATATGTTGACTCAGGTTAACTGAAACCTAGTATTACCAACATCACATCTATGTAGTACAGTTATAGAGATAGATTTACATGTAAATTTGAGTTTATGATACCTCATATAGAAGTAATGGAGAACTATGACAATAAAGAATACTGGTAAGTAATTTGAGGATGTTTAAACTGAAAAATAATATAATCTTGATTTTATAATCTTGATTTTTTTTCTTATTTTTCTTTTCCTTTGTTTTGGTACAAAGTGTGTGTGTGTGTGTGTGTGTGTGTGTGTGTGTGTGTGTGTGTAGCTAAAATCTGATTATTAATTGTCCCAAATTCAGAGGGTATACTGTATAGGTATTCACATATTTCAACCATTATGAGAATAAAAATAGTATCAGATATGAAGGATTAAGTAAGGTGACAAATACCACTTCACTTCAGGGGCATGACCTTTTCCAGGAAATATGCACTAATGTTCATCAAAGATAGAAGTATTTACAGTCCTCCTTTAGGATGACGCCAAATTTAGAATTCAATCAATATTGCAATTTCAATCTTATCAACTGATAAATTCTTTATACAACAGTGCTTACAATAAACATTGCATTAGCCCACATTGTGCTTGAACAGGTTGATAGACTATTTTTCATTTTGTACATATTCACATACATTCTCTAAAGTGATGTAAAATATATAAATATGCATATTGCCTACACAAACATATATACTGTAATAAAAGACAAAGTACAAATTTTTGTTCAAATGTATATACACAAATAATATTTAACTTTTTGATTTAACTATTTGAATCTCAAAATTTAATATCTTTACTTACAGTATAGCAAATGTGAGTGAATTTGCGTTAGGATGATGTAATTATAAAGGAAAAGATTATCTTAACTATCTCCTTTATTTCTATAAATATAATTTTCTAGTTTGCTAATATCAGTAATATTCTCAAATCTCTTGACTAACTTATGACATTGAGAATAAATTCTTCAAAAATCTTTGAACAATGTAGATTTTGAGCTGTGCTTTCTTCTCAGACTTACATTTTTATTTTTATAGTGAATATAAACATTCACATTTTTAGCATTAAGAGGTTCGGATGTAGAAAAAAGTGCATGCTAGTGCTCATTACCTTCTTTTAAACAAACAGGAAAAAGAAAACAGAAAACAAAAATAGAAAATAAAGTGCCCTATATAGTTTATTACTTTGATCTGTGTTAATGCCTACCAGTCTAATTTATGGAAAGTTCTCTGTGCCTTTCAGATTTTTTTTATTCACTTGTAAAATGATTTGTTGGAACTAGAAAATTATTCTTCAAATGCATCTAAAATACCATAAAGGTCTCATATGACAAAGGATGCATGCAATCCAGTTTTCCAATGCTGTCCCTAAAATCTAAATACAAATCTTTATTAGAATAATGATTAAAATGATCTCTCTTCTAATATATAACTTATCTTTTACTCAATGTACCTGCAGAATTTTTTCCTAGCTATATTCTGGTTTCTGAATATAATAATGCAAAGACAACAATCTTGGCTGGAATTCTACTTCCTGCTGTCCGTTTTTCTACCTGAAGTCTGAGCCCTGTTTATATTACAATTGGTTTCTATGGAAACAATTATGTCATCATCAACAGGACTTCTGAACTTTGTTTTGATGTGAATCATGTTTTAATAGGAAATTAAATGTAAAGTAGTATATTAGAACATATTTAGGCCTTAGTGTCTATTATATTGAAGGTGAAAAATAGATAAAATGATAGCTTTAAAAGCACCAGGTTATTAATAGTCATGCCATTATTTAAGCAGTATAAATAGATAACCATAAAGCATTCAGATACTCTGGATGAATTACTCCTTTTGCTTCAGAGATTGAAAGGTCTGTAGACCCTGGAACTGTACAGCAGAAACCTTCTGGAATGCTTTCACAGAGCACCATATGGTTACAAAGTTGCTTAGGAATATTAGTCGTTTCTTTGGCAATGAAGTAATTCAAACTATTGCTACAGATATGTTCCTGAATATAACTAAAAGCTGCTCAAGTTATTTTATTGGATGATATTTAAACAAGAATTTTGGAATATTATGTAACAGATTCTCAGAATATTCATATCGCCAAATCTTAGGCCATTTGAACAAAATCACCCAAATGAAGATCTGTGCCTTAGAAAGAGAATAAATAGGATTCTATTCTGACTGTTGTTGCTAATCACACGTCAAATCATTAAGAGGTCTCCATATAATAAAAAAAAAAAAAAATCTATATTGATCCTGCAACCACTATGCCTGATGCTGGGGTTATAAAATTATAAATATGTGATCTCTACACTTTGGATATCACTCTTTATTGCTGAAGAAACACACAGATAGCCTAGTAATATAGATACAGCAAGATGCTTTTAAAAGTCCCCACAAATGACTTCAAAAACACTGAAAATCAGAGATCATTACCTCTGAAACTTTGTGGGATCAATTTTAATTCAAAGAAACCTTGACAGTAGTGGAAGAAGTTGAGCACGATTTTAAAAGGTGAAGAGGTATTCTGCCAGCAAGACAAGCAGCAGAATACATTGCATATTTAAGGACTATAAGATATAAGAACACATTTGGACAGTTCAGAACTATGATGTGACTGGAACAATAAAGAGGGGGGGAAGAACAGAGATACATTCGCTACGACTAAAGGTACCATTTTAAGAAAAGATTAGTATAGGAATTTATTCAGTAATGTAGTTAAATGTGGATGAATGCTACCTAACAAGCTGAGATCATGTTTGAAAAAATGTTAAGAAGAGTAATATAGATCTTGCTTCAACTTCCCATTACTTTGTTGATATAGTAATCCCAATTATAATCTCAATTGTGATTTTATATTCCACTTATAAATCTCAATTGTGCTTTGCAGGTAGTGGATGTATTCAATTATCAATCATTCCTGACATTCGAAGTCCTACTAATGATTTTCCCCACTCCAATAGACACAGTTCTAAGTTTTCTTGGAAGTAAAATTGCTTAACAATCCAAGAGCAAGTGGTCAAGGACAGTTTTCAGTACTAACTCTCAACCACTATATAGGCTATATACTGAAATTATCTATTGAGTTTATGATTGAAAATGTGAGATAATCTATATCAAATCATTGCAAAATACATGGACATTGTTATACCTGAGATATGAAGGAGATTATACTCAGCACTGAGCAATACAGGGATCTTCCTTTGTCCTCCATGCTGACATTACCAATATGAGACTATGTATGGAACAAATTGTGTTCTTGAGAAATTCATATATTGAAGTCTTAGCCTGCAATGTATATTTGGAAATGAGATCTTTTGCAGATAACCTGGTTTAGATAAATTAATGAGGGGAGGGGCTTCATGATGAGATTAGTGTGTTTCTTAAGACAGGATAATGGAGAAGATATTCTTACTCTTTCCTTGGTATGTCTAGAGAGGTGTAACTTGAAGTCTGGGAATTACCGCACTGGATATATCAAAGACTGAATGCAGTTCAAAATTTTGACACTGTAGTTTTACAAAAAATCTTTGCAATAGCAAATAACCTTTCATTGTAATGTCCATGGATTTTTATAGTGCTCATTTACAGACAACTGATTATATTTTAAATCTAAGCATATATCATGCTAGAAATGCTGCTTCCACAGACATAGTAATAATGACACTTACATGAACAATGCCAAAACTAGGATGAAGTGAGGAAGGGGGGGGGGGAAGGAAGTGGGGATGGAAGGAAAAAAGTAAAGAAAAGCAACTGACCAATGATTGTTTACCTCATACACCCACTCACATATACATAGCCATTCACTTGCTGTTTGGGGAAAAAAATATAGTTTAGATATGTAAACAATAAAATATTACTGAAAATTACACATTTAATTAACTACATCTATTAGTGCCAACATAACCTGAAATGTTGGCTGCCTTTAGGATTTAGTGTGAAAGGATACTATAGCAACAGATATTCAGGAAATTTCTAAGGCATTTCTCCAGGGCTACAAATGAACTAGAAATTCTGCCTCCTTTGACATTCAAATCATTCTCAGTGAATAGTTTCTCTAGATTTTCAAATGGATTTATGGAAGGAAATTTCTATGTTTTTATTTCCTTGTTTTGGAAAGGGTTTTCAGATGGTGTTGATTAATTGAAACAACTGTTGAAAATTTACTTGGCATTTTTAATACTTTCTCAATATTTTCAACCTTGAAGAAAATGTTTTGTCTCTAGAACATCTCCTTCTGTGCTTGGGCCACTTGACTCATGCAAAATGTAGCTTATTGATTTCATCTAATCTATTCATTCATCTCCTTAATCACCACCTGGGCTCTGCGAATTCAAACATTTCGCATGTCTCTATTTTCCCTGGAAGGGAGGAATGAAAGCTTGTTAACAAACACAAATTCCCATTTTTTAGACCTACTACACTTATAAAGCCTATTTTATCAGTCTGAGAAGATTGTATATGATAGGAGACTTAAGTACAGTAGTAATTAACCTAAATGTTTATAGATTAGCTTTTGAAATTTCTCACTTCTAGGTTTGACTTTGGAAAAATTTGTTGCATTTCCATAATCAAAATAAGTTAGAGGAAAGAGAACTTAAGGAAATAATTTTGTTTACATTTATGCCAAAACAAACAAACAAAGTTGGGTGTTAAATGAATTGGAGGACCAATATATGGAAAACGACAATATTTTTAAGAGAAACAAAAGACACAAAGAGATATTGTATGTGTTTCTAAAGATATGATTTAACACTGGAAGAACAAACATTTTTAAAATGGTCATATCGCCTAAGGTAAATTATAGATTCTGTGTAATACCTATCAAAATCGCAAAGGTATTTTTCAAGGAATTAGAACAAACAATTCTAAGGTTTGGAGCTACAGAAGACCTGGTACAACCAAAACAATACTGAGGGGAAAGATGAAAAAATTTTACTACACAGCAATAAAAATCCAAACAGTATGATACTACGACAAAAACAGAAACAGAGGTCAATGGAACTGAACTGAGAGTTTAGAAACAAACCTATATATATATATATATATATATATATATATATACACATATATATATGTATATATATATGTATATATATATACGTATATATATATAGGTTTGTTTCTCTCTCTATATATATATTCCTTAAAGAATAAAATTCCTTAAAGAATAAAGAATTCCTTAAAGAATAAAATTACATATATATATGATCATTATTATTTCAACAAATACAAAGTTTCATATAAAATATTTTAAAGAATTTAATATAATATCTGAGACCATAAAATACATGAAAAATACACAGATGATATATTGCTGGGCATCAAATTAAAATGATATATTTGGAAAGTCAATCCCAACAGCCATGGAAATAAAAGCACAAATTAGCAAACAAACGAGACTACATGAAACTGAAAAAGATTGTGCAGCAAAATAAATCACTCTAAAAATATAACCTACTGACTGGAAGACATTGGCATATCATATATCTGACTAGGAATCAATGATCAAAATAAATAAAGAACTAACAACTTGACAAAAAAAATCCACCAACCAAAGCATGGGCAAAAGACCTAAATAAACATTCCTCCAAGGATGACACACTAATGGCCAATTGGCACGGGTAAAATAATGTTCTTTATCAATTATTATTATCAAGAAAATGTAATCAAAGTCATATGACATTTCACCTCACACTTATGAATGTGGTCTATAACAACAACAACAACAACAAAAAGGTTGCAAACAAGTGTTGGTGAGGGTGGAAAAACAAAGAAAATGAAAAACTCATTCAATATTCTGTGGTGGGGAGAATGTATATTGGCCGCCACCAATATGGAATAAAATGGGGTATAAAAAATTAAAAACAAATATCACATGATCCAGCAATACCATCCCTCAGAACTTAACCAAAAAATACAAATAGTATACGCACCCCTATGCTCATAGCAGAATTACTCACAATAGTCAAGATCTGGAATGAATCTAAATGCCTACCAACAGATGACTGGGTAAAAGACATCATGGCATAAATACTCAGTGGAATACTACCCAGTTATTCAAAAAGATTAAGTTTTTTCTCTGGAGAAAATATGGATGAAACTTGATGTGATCTTACTATGGAAAATATGTCAAAAAATGAAAGGTAATTATGAAATTACTCACTCATTTGTGGACATTAGTCAAAAAATAAACTAGAAAAATAAATCTTATAGTATGTGAAAATATGATGAATACATAGGATGGAAAGGGGGTATGAGGAAACTGGAGAGGGGTCCATGGAAATTTGTGATGGCATCTGAATTTGGGTGGTGGATAAGCTTCATAGTGTGAAGCTATATCCTGAAATTATACAATTTATGAACAAATGACAAATAAATAACATTTGATTAAAAAAGAAATACAGCAAGAATGAATGACATTGAAACCCTCAGAAATAGTTCATTTTTATAAATCATTCATTATGACTATTAAAAATAAATTATTGCACTTTAATCTAATCATTCATTCCTATTTGAGAAGAAATGCTATCCTTCTTCAAAAATTTAAGGTATGTAATAAAAATAAGGATGTTTTTGTAACAGTTGATTTAAATGTTCCTTCAAAAGCAAGTCTTAGAAAATAGTAAATTTGTAGTAGACCATTAATTTTACTATATTGCATACAATCTGATTATTCAGCATTTTCTACTTGCCTTGCCAAAAATAGATATGTAAAAATGTGTTTTCCACATCCATCTTACCAAAGTTTCTCTTTTTTGTTTTCAACTTCCAGATAAAAGATAATATTTGTATAACCATTCATCACCAATTTAAAATCTTTCTCACCCTAGAGTTAAGATACAGCATCATTTAAGATGAAGTGAACTTGCCATAAGGCAGAAAGCAATTGAATTGCCCAGGAAAGGTACTTATTCTTGATTCTCTTATGGCTATCGGTTGTCTAGAGGTGCTAACTGATCTCCAAAACTTTGAAAGACTAATGCAGTATCTTATTCAAAGTTTACTGCCTTACTGAGAAAAATAAAGGAAAGATGAGCATACACCTCACCCCTATAAAAGAGGAAAAAATTAGGTGGTGTTGATTTTCTGATTATCTTAAAAATAGTTTTACTGAAGCCTAAAAAAGTTTGGAAGTTCTAAAACATGACTGGGTCTAATAAAGTTGATAGATTAGCTAGAGAAAAATACTAAAACAAATACACTGATAATAATTTTTCTCTTCCCAAACTGATAGTTTCCATATTTCATTTAATAGTAATTTTATTCTTTAAGGAATCCAGAAAAATCCTAAATAATAAAAAAAATCACAAAAGATGTTTTCGTCTTTATTTTACACTCCACATCAAGCCCATCAGCAAGTCCACTCATCTATATACATAACATCATTGAGAGCTAAATTGAAATTAAAAAAAAAAAACAATCAAATTTGAATTATTCAAAATGAATTAATATTTAAGCCAAATATAGCTTAAAGAGTGATAAAAATTGTTAAAACTTATATTTAGCACAAATCACAGCTGTACACACACAAAAAAACAATGTTTCTGTAATAGGCATACAATAAGAATGAATAGCAAGGACCACCGGGAAATAAAAAGTATGAAACCCACTTACACAAAAACTAAACTGAATTTCTAAAGAGTGCCCCAAACCTAAGATATATGTGCCCACATCACCTCTAACTGCAACTCCAGTAAAGGAAGCATCTATATAACACATGATAAAACTACAGGGATGAAATTACAATGGCGACAATCAACACAATAGTATTAAGACAGCAAACTCTCATAAAAAGCAAAGCAAATTTAAACATATATTCAAAGACAGATGCACACTGATACTGTTTTCATTTATTACTCAGCTCCTGAACCACCAGATATCATCCTACCAACATGATTTCTACTTCTTTTTTATTACTAGATATTTGATTATAATACTCTACTCATACACCCTCTTTTGATTATAAAACCGTCCTTGCTACAATCCTCTAAATCTGCATTGAAAGGAACTAAATTCTACAAATCAATTTTTATAGTTATGTTTAAAGAATACTTGCAGTAAATGAAATAATTGGAATTCCAATAACATAAAAATTCCAAGTAGTGTTTAGTTGAAAACAGTAAAAGTCACTAGAGGTGACATTAATCCATTTACCATCTAGTGATATATCACTGTATCTACTGTCCTTGAACTGGTAAATAAATTGTGATTGTTATTTTTCTTGTTACTCAAATTTTCTTGTTAGTCAAATTTCTATTATTTTGAGCAAACCAAATTTGTCTTTAAAAAGTTTAAGAAATTTTAGAAAGGTAAAATATAAACAAACAGCTTAATATTGAAGGCATATGAATAAAGAGCAATAAAGGCAAAGGAAAAAAAAAACAGACAAATGTCTTGTGGGAATTTCTTAATACCAGTGATGCTTTCCAATACATACTCTGGGAAATGAATGGATTTTTCATCTCCTGTTTTATTTATCATTTGTGAATCAAATTTTTGTTAGTTATTAAAATTTAAATTATCTTCTTAATTAGTAAAATTAATCAACATATTCCTACCTACTCTGGAACACATATTTTGTTCATACATTGCAAGGAATACATATAAAGTCATCTGAGTTTAGAATATATAAGGAAATATATTAATGATCAGTGATTAAAAATATTAATGATTAATATAACATAAAATATATTAGGATTAGGCTCAAAATAAATATCTACTGCAGCTAAATCATTCTATAAATTTAAACAATGATAATGACCTTGAATTAGTATCTGGGTTCATAATTTGGATCAATGAGATAATAATAAGGGTCAAGTGTGGAGACCAGGGCAACAGTCCCCCATTCTCAGATCAGAATCTCCACTGAACAGCCTTATAACTGAACCCATCTAGTGTCTGGTCTCCATGAGCTTTAAACCTTGTTATTCATAATCATGGATAATTTTTCATTATCTATTTTACATTTCCATTAGACATTTTTAGCTAGAAATAGTTGTTATAATTTATGCTCTTTGCACACAATGATTTTATCCCAGAACAATTTTCTCACTTGGAAAACCAGCAAAATTTTAGACATTTTAAATACTTTTTGTTTGAAAAACCTAGAACTAGTTAATGAAAAAAAAATAAGCAAATAGAAATTCAGGTTATATATTTTCTGGGCTTTAATTTGGCTGTTAAATCATATGACTTTATCAACCTTGATCAAAACAACTATAGATCACTTCCACATTCGAAGACAAGAGCTGGATTGACTGAATGTAAAAGAGAAATGTCCTAAGGCAAATATTTAGAAAATGGTATTTCCTTATTGATATATTAACTAAAGCTAATGCTATAACTTCAGTTTGGGAGTTAATTATCTTTTAATAGCTGATACTTCAATTTCTCTGCTCAAAATGATTGTCAGTATGAAACTCATAATCCAAAATGTCAACAAATAATGAGCATTTTTTGTGTTCTCTGACTGTATATGAAAGAAAATATATCTTTACTTCCTCGCGCTCAGATCTCAAAGAAAAGACTAGGGTAAAATTAATTATAAAGTATCTAAACTGTTGCAACAAACTCATCTCCAGTCTGGTGAATTTAGTAAATGCATGTTATCTCTCCACTGAGAGGTTTTTTATATAATAAAAAAGTCAATGAGATATTTCCTTGTGAAGTCTATTATTCATCCCTTCTTTTTCTACCATTAAAAGTGTAAGTAAAAGAACAGAATAAAGATTGAACTTTTGTTTTCCGCTGTAACATCGTGTTAATCAACTCACTATCCATTCTCAACGGGTCACAGAGGCTTGGAAGACTGAGTATGCAGAGCATTGCTTGAGTCTTTCTAGAAAGTGTATTTTAAGAATATTTCATGGCATTAAATGAACCAATCAAAAGGAAGCGAAGTTTGAAGATTTCAATGGGACCTTAATTAACTCAACCTTTATTTTGATGTATTTTGACATGGACTATCACATACAAAATGATATCAGCCAGCATGTTTTCCAAAAAACATTTTAAAGTTTGCACCTTGTTTATGAGACTGAGCACTTGAGATGGGTGGATTTACCATGCTTACACAACTCCTTTTTGAGCTAAAATGGATCTTGTAATGAATCCTTTAAAAAAAATGTATAGCTACAAAGTTTCAACTGATGGCAGACTCAATAGCTATGAAGTCCATTTTACAAATGTTAACACTCAAGGTTATGATAGCATTTTCTTAAAAATTATTTTGGTTTTATGATAGTATACTGTTATAATTTCTTATAATAATTTTATATTATATTATGCATTCACTTTTTTTTTCTAGGCAGATCATAGAGTAGGAACAAAAGACACTTTCGTTTTTATTTTCTTCACTGTTTCTTTCACTGGTAAACATTCCAGTCACATAGTTTCCTGTCTCTACTTTCATACTGAAACCTTTATTCTAAAATATCTGGAAGCCATCCGTTCCTGTGTGTTAAAACTTTGGTTTAAAGAAAACAATATAAAGCCTGTAGGGTGCGAATTCCCAAAATTCTGTGAAAATGCCAGTAGTCTAGAAATCAATCTGTTTCTGAAATAGTTTGGATATATAATTACATCAAAGAAAGTTCTTTTGTTGAAATTATTCTGTTAACTTAGATACAGATTTTTGGTTCATTTCAAAACTTCACTTGCTGCTTCATATTAAATATCTAGTAAGCTGTGCAGAAGTCTGTTGTGCTGGATGCACGTTCTTGAGCAAGCTAGATATCTTAGCTAAGCAGCTTTTGTCTGAAAGAAACAATGTTATTTGAGTGCCTCTTATCTGGGATTGGCATAGATTGTTTAATACATTTAGGCATTTTAATATCTAATTCTCTTTATAGAAGATTGTCCGCTTGCTGTCTTGACTAAACATGGGTCTCCTAACAGAATTAAAATGCATAAGATAGAGCATTCCTGGCATTGACATTTTAGAAGCAACATATTTTTTTTCTTTTGCTTATGAAAGTAGACAAAATAAAACACAATCATTTTTTTCTAATTGATTCAATGTTTCAAATGAAGTTGTTTCATCTTGTAATCTTCAGAAGAATATATGATCAAGAAAATGTGTCTCCTTTTACACATCACAGGAAATAAACTTAGAGATGAGTCATTTCATTTTCTAAAACAGAGCCACACTGAGTGTATTATCCCTGATAGACCACAGTTATAGGGAATGGGAGAACCTGATATGAAGACAGAAAATGTATGTCATACAATGACTGTAGTCAAAACAAAGCTAAAAGGACACTCCAGTTGGATACATTTAAGTGAATATCCCAAGCTAATATTTTACTTTACAGAAAAGGTGATAAACAAGGGTGAAGGAGTGATTTATCAGCAAAGTCAAGGTAAAATTCAGATTTTCTATCATTCAGCTTTCCATCAAATGGATGCATTTGTTCACATTTTATAAGAAATAAAACACTCTAATATAATGAAAGATTTTTATATTAGTATTTTAGAGTATTTATTTTTTGACCTGGTAGAATCAAATAATGGAGTCACTTAGGTCAGGGGCAAAATGGAGAAAGTCAATACATCAATAATGTCTTCATCAACACATAGACACACTTATTCCGATATATGACACTTCCCAGAGGGCACCAGCCAACCCCTAAAGTCAATTATTTTCCCTCCATCCTATACTTCCTTGTTCTCTTAACTCAGATACTCGGTTCCAAATAAGACATACAGGTAAGTAGTTCAAAAAACCAAAACAACAACAAAAAAAACAGTTGCATATATACACCATGAAAATCCCTTAATCTGAGCAAGTTGTAGCTCATGGTTTCCACAGCCTTAAGTGACCTCTTTATAGATAGCAACCCCTTTCAGGGATGTGTTTTAATAGCTAGAATTCAAAGATTTAGAGTGTTGATTTTCTATCAAAGAAGTTGCCTTTCTGGAATACAGAAAATGAAACCAACTAAACCAAAGAGACCAGATCCAATTCCACTTACACAGACCAAGTCACAAGAATGAGAACTATTACCTTTAAAATTTTCTAGAGAGCAACAGGGCAAGAGGCCAAGGAATCAAGTCCTCTGACCCAATAATTCCATCTTTTATGATTTACCCAAAGACACCAAAAGATCAAAAGCTGTTGAACAGACTCCAAGAGATGATTTTCTGCAGTGACAAAGATGGTAGAAAACCAATGAAAAAAAGCTAAATAGGGAATCATTTATTACATGGTGGTGATCAAAACGGTAGGTTGTAGAGTGTGATGTAGCAGACAAGAGTATAGAATCTAAAGTCCAAGATATCTTTTTTTTAATTTTTCTTGTGAAGAAAAAAAAATATATATATATATATAAAATAAAAAAGACAGGTTTATTAGGAAAAGGAGAAATGAAAAAGAGACACCTACATAGACACAGATGGGCAGAACTTCTGCTGCTGCTTTGAAAAGATTTGTGAAATGAAGCACCTCCATAGTCCAGACATGCAAGAAGGCTGCCTTAAAAAAAAGTGTTTATTTATTTTTATATAGGGGTAACATTGGTTTATAACACTCTGTGTTTCAGAGGCACAGGAACATACCTCCTCAGATGCATGTTACAACACCACACTCATCATTAAGGCACCCCCATTCCTCCATCACAGTCCATTGGGAACCCCCATCTCTCTTTCTTCATTCCTCCCTATTTTATAAGCTCATATCTGCAGTCAGATTTCAGGTGCATCTCATTGACTTGATTTTTATCTAATGCTTGTTTCTCTATAGTCTACATACAAATGAAGTTGCCATATATATGTATATATATATATATATATATGGCATATATATAATATATATGCCATATATATATAATATATTGAAGTTGCCTAATTATATATATATATATATATATATATATATATATATATATATATATATATATGAGACTATGCCTAGCTATGTTGCCCAGGGTAGTCTTGATCCCATGGACTCAAGCCATCCCCAGCCTCAACCTTCCAGGTAACTGGGATTACCTGGTGCCTGCCACCACACCTGATTGGTTTTTCGATCAGTTTCAATAAGTTTCGATAAGTTTCAAAACTGTGAACTTAAGCAATCCCTGGCCTCTTGCCTCACAGCTCTTGGATAACAGGCAAGCATCACCATGCCTGACAGAAGTTGCCTAATATTTTTGACAGAAGTTTTCAATTCTAGTTCTACCACTTAGTAGCTAAGAAACAATCAGTGAATATATACTTTTCAAGTCTCACCTCAAAACAGAGACAGGTGATGGTTAGACATCATTGTAAACATACTGTACTAAATGTCATAGAATAATTTAATTTTAAAAACTTTTTTCATATGATATGACATATTAGACTATATATATTAAATATTAGATTTTACAGTATATAGATTTCATCTTTTTTATTAAATGCAGTATAATTTATAACTATATAAGATTTGTGTTTAGGTTGCAAAAGTTGTGTTCCTTTTAAAGGGTAGAAGAACTCTTTATGAAAAGTAAGAAAAGGTTTTTCATAATGTTTTCATGGTCAATTTCAATTCTATAAAGAATGTATACCCTGAGATCATAAGTGAGATGAAAGAAGAAAGAAAATGATGAAACTAAATCATCTTAAAGTAGAATAAGTTTTGTGTTCTGTGGATGCACAGAAGGCAGAGATGTCAGCAGAAAGGTCTAGCCCAAGGGAAGAAATCAACTCTGTCTAGTCAGGAATGGTCTAGTTCTCTAACAAACACTGAGATGTGTGGAGTTTCCAATTCATTTCTTTATTATGTAGAAGGCCTTAATCAGCTCAATTCTACTACTGCAACCTTCACAAAGATTGGGGTTTAGAAAAAAATCTAAGAATAAGGTCATTGGTCTCAGAAGAGGTGCCCTTTGGGAGAAAGAATTTGATTTGTATCCAGCAATCAGTGAGAGAAAGGAAAACTAGAAAAATCATGAGGAACTGCATCTCCCAAAATGCAGTGCAATTTTGGAAAGAGCTCTTTACTTCCTACAGGATCTAACAGGATGGATGAGGAGCTGACACTTACTTACAAAGACCATGACTTCGGGGGTTTTCCTAAGTTACATGAAATGCAATAAAAATAGATATAAGATGTTGCATACATTATTTATGAATACCATTATTAGTTATCATTATAATAAGAAAAATAAAACAGAGTTTGATCTAAGATTTTTTGGTTAAGGAAAAACATGATTTTACAAAGTATAGGCTCTTATTTAAAAAGACGCCTTTAACAAATTTCACATGAAGTCTAAGTTGTATGTGACCTTATTATTTATGAGGCAGAATGGTTTGTTCAGGATATTTCCAGGAAAAGAGAAATTACTTACATAATGTACAAAATTTAAAATATCTTTTTCTTTTTATAATCTCATTATCTGAACTGCCAACCTGTGTTATTTTGTTGTTGTTGTTATTGTTCTATTTCGACTCAGTTCTTGAAATGCAAAGGTTTACAGTCCCATCTCCAGAGATGTCACTCTAAAAGCAATTTCTCAGCTATGTTTCATTCTGAGCAAGCTCCCTAGTTCAAACAAGGCTTAGAAATGAAAGAATACCATAGAAGATAAACAAAACATGTAAATATTGATGTCCTAATCCTGTACCTTAGAATCATAATTTCTTGTCTGTCAAAGGCCAGGGACTGGTATGACATCTAAAAGAGAAAAAGTCATCAAAGCTTCTACAGTACTTTATTGCGAGCCAGTGGTCTCATCCCAAAATGCTCTGCATTGGTGAGAACTTCTAAGTAGTACCCCAGCTTCACACAAATGGTAAAATTTTGATTTTGATTCTCAGACAAATATTCCTCCTGATATAGGGTCATTGGAACATTGGGTCCTCACTAGGCAATACTTTACTTCAAATCATCATTTGCTGCTCTCAATAGATTCAATATGAGAAGCAGGCACCAAACTTTATTATACAGGGGCAGGGAAGAGGTTGGGATATTTTGTAATTTAAACAAGAGCACAAAAAGATAAACAGAGCTCAACAGCTCCATCCCTCAGATTCAACACCATTGTACTCTGCTGAGTACCCTTTTAGCCCAAGGCCCCTGGACCCAACTAGAAAGCTCAGACCAATTCTTTTCTGCCCACGGTCTGCTCACAAGAAGGTCATGGGTTTCCAACCACTCAGAAGTCACTTGCCTTACATGATCATGAAATTTTCCCCAGAAATGGAGAGGCTAATTTACTATGCCAAAGAAGATTATTCTTTTTAAAAAGATAGTCTTCTAAGCCAGTAATAAGGCATGTGTTTATAAAGCAAAGCCTACTACCCATGTGTGAACTCTACTTCTAGTGGAATTTCCAATGCTCCTTTTTCTAGTGACAATTGTCTTAGTGCCCAGAAGTCTTTCAGATCAGATTAGAGAATAAGGAGTCATGAAGCTTTATGTGAAGCACAAATGCCATGGTAAGGGTAGCATGCTTAAAAACCAACATCCACTGCAAACAACAGATGAGACAGCATGACTGGATTTGCAAGATCAGCTAAGATACCTTACTATAAAGATTAACAGAAAGTTAGCCAAGAATAGAGAATAGAGATGATAGTCTGATTAGCAGGAACTTTGAAGTCAACCCCCCCACCCCCAGATAATAGCTCCAGGTCACTCAACCCTAACTTATACCAGACAATGACACATCCCCATCTTCCTTGAAACTTATTTTCACTTGCCTCCTAATAAATACAAGCCCTTGAATCATGGTTGCTTTATATTGACAAAGCCCTCTTGAGGGAGTATTAGGGTGCAAACATTCTGGGCTCCAGTTTATTTGGATTCTGGAGTTATCTTCATTTCATGCACCCTGGTCTTTACCATCCAGCAAGGTAACACTTCCCTAAGCATCTACGTGAGAAGATCTATCTGAGAAGATCTGCACAGGTGGAAATCCAGTGTGACTGTGTCAACTGTCAAAACACCTGTCTTATGATGGTACTCATAACTGTGTTCCCATAGTCCTTTATTCAATACCCCCAATATCTCAGATGAGCAGTAAAGATTAGATTTTGATCCAATATTCTTGTCTAGAAGTTAAAGTAAGAAATAAGGAGGGTTCAATCATTTTCTGAATCTAAGATTCTAAGTTCAGAGACTTTTGACAGTCAGATCTCAAATGAAGTGATAAAGGAGAAATTACTCTGGTAAATAACACAGAAGAATAAAGAAAATATACAGGTATGAGTTGTTATTAAAAATAAAAATGAGTCATGGGGACATTAATAAATTTGCTAGCTAAAATTATTCATAAATGCGAGACACAGCTTTTCATTTTAAAAAGATGTTATATTATAGCTTTGCTTTCTATTTACTTAGCTTATGAATTTGGAGTCATATATCTTGTAAATAAAAAGATTTTTGGTTAGTAGAGTAACTATCTGTTACCAGTGATGTAGCTTCGTGAGCCAGCAACTTTCGCATGTCCTTCTCCTATAATAAATGGAATGTATGCCAAGCTCAGAGGACATAAAAATAAAACAAACAAAAAAAAAAAAACACAAAACATACATCAAAAATGTAACAATGATTAAAACAACAATGAAATGTGACAAATGTTACATTTGACATGTGACAATGCATGTGACAAATGTTAATTTGTACCATAATAGGTGCTAGTGCTCCCTCAGTTTATCTATCTGAAAATGCACAAATTGAGAGAGCAGAAACTTTTATAAACTCTTTTTCTTACGTGATGAACAAGTCCACATTTTACCACAAAATGCTTGGCTAGAAAAGCAGCATAGATGCCTTGAAATTATGACATACATTCCATTCTCTGATATCATGACACATGCTTCATTCAAATAAAGCCATGTGATGTTACCACCACTCAAATGTTCTGTTCAAAACAGCAGTCAACAAACTATGCACAGCCCATGTACCAAATCTGTCATGCCATTTCTCTTTGCCAATAAGTTTTAGTGGGACACACTTGCCTGTCCAGTGCTATTCCGCTGCTTAGCATGACAAAAGCAGAACTGAGTAGTTGCTACAGAGACAGTGCTATCCACAGTACCCAAAATAGTTACGATCTGGTCCTTTACAAAAAAATAAAACTTGCTGCCCTGATTTGATACTCACCTCATGCAGTGAAGGCAAGGTCGAAAACCATGTGGTTCACCTTCTCCTATTCTGCACCCAGGACAGGCATCCCTAATGGTTATCTGCATTTCATGATGCTCATTCACAGTAAGTAAAAACATGGCTACAAATTCTTAGCTAGTATTCTAGGAAGATGCTGACAATCAGTGGAGTAAATGAGATATCTTTGTTGTCTCTGAACTAAGGTATCCCATAGATTTATAATTCTAGTTCCTTGGCTTCTCATAATTTCTATACTAAATATTTATCCCCGTTCAAGTACAAAGGATACATTAAGCCATATTATACAAAATGGTCAAGTGATCTATAGTTGTTAAAAACATCATCTGGTTCAAGTAATTTCATAACCTGAAAAAAAAAATAAAGCTGAAACAGAACTAACTAAAGCCAGCTCTAAAATTCTAATACATAAGCTACTCTGAAGAAAGAACACACCTTGGTTCTTTTCTAAGAAAGAAAACTTTAAGAATGGAAGCCAAAAAGACAAAATCAGACATTTTACATATAGATAAAGGTAAATATTTTCTTATATAAAATGCCAAGTGCAAATAAAAGGTTGAATTGCAATAAAATAGAAAAGAGAATTAAAAGAGTCATTTATTAGGTTAACTTAAAACATGCAATCAGTAATATAACCAGATTTGCAGAGAAGTGAAAGCTATCCAGAGGGATCATAAGATAATCACATTATGTTAAATATGGGTTTGGAATAACTATAGTTTTCCAAATCTATTGGATTAAATATGGAAATTTATTCTATTGAATTATCTGTGTGAGACTGGAGCAGTAAGCAACAAATAAAAGTATGAAAAAGCAAAGACTATAAATGAATCTTGCCAATTTGGACAGATGCATATGGTCTGATCTTTATATAGAACAGACAGATCAATAACAGAACAGTCCAAAGTCTCTGTTGAAAACCCAAGATAATTCTACATTAAAAAGGGGGGGGGTGACAAGAAATGTGGTCTTTATATTTTCTCCCTTTCTATAAATACTAATAGAGTTGGCTTTCTTTTCCCCTAAGAGAGGGGAAAGAATACAGGAAGGATATGTCCTTTTAACAACCCAGAAAGGTCAGCAAAGTATAAAATGTCAAACCTACAAAGTTGGATAAAGCATTAAATGTTAATTATGTCTTTGGTTACAACATTTCACAAAAATCTTGTACATTTTCAATTATGCCATAATTAAGACTGTATAGTCCTGCCTGCCATCACAAAGTGAAATGCAGGGACACTCAGTTGGGATTATCTATTAACTTGGCAGTGAAGAACCTTATTCTTGTGGGTGTCACTAAGGGGAAAGGTCAATGAACCAGTTATATCCTGTGATCATAAGCTTTGGACTCAAGCTATTCAGTTTGGTATACTCAGCTCCTGGGTCTCAACTTCTCTATTAACAAAATAACATGATGATCTCTAACTTGTAAAGTTCTTGTAAAGATCAGAATGATGATTATTTTCAGCATAGCATTTAGCACCGATCTGATCCTAGAAGGAGATCTTAATCAGGACCTCTACCTCTCCCTAAGCTTTATATGTCATTAAAATCTTCCTCATTTTCCATCCTGTAGCCCCATGAACCAACTTCCATTGCCTTCAGTAACCTGTGTGTTTTCACAGCTCTGATTCCTGTTTCTGTGACTCAGGCTTTTCCATATCATGTTTCTGCCCCTATCTTTACTTGGTCAATTTCTATCTGATTATCAGTCTTAATCGCAGCTATTATTTAGAGAGCATGGTATTCCAATAACCATTTACCTTATTTACTTATGTTAGAATTTATAAGAATTTAGAAATAAAATTTAAAAAAATAGAGAGTATGTTCTTTTGATATGGTTCCAGAAAGTTTTCTCCTTTTTCCATTTTACATGAAGTTTGAATAAATTATAGACAGTTTAACTGCTGTATTCCTTATATGTAGTAAAACTGATGGATGTATCTTTGACATTAGAAACATGGTAGTTTGAAATCTTAACCTAATCCTGAAACTTTGGCCTAAACTTACCAGATCTCTTCTCAATTTCTCAGCTATAAAATTGCATTAATATTGCACTTGGGTTTGCCTATAGGGTAAGTAGGAACCTTATGAGAACTGTTATCTTTTACAATTATTAGTATCACCATTACTGCCCTATGAATTAAAAGATACATTCAATTTTCTGACTCACAGGGCAGGCCACTCAAATGATCAAAAAAATGAGTTTTGGAAAAGGAGGTGGTTCTATTGTTAAGACAAAGCATTTGATACATGGTTCATTTTTATCCTCCCAGAATTGCCTCCATGCACTATGTTAACAAGAGAAGGTTTTCTGAAATTTTATTCAGGACCTACAGTCACAATACCTATGATGCTAAGAAGGAAATGACAACACTTGAATATAAATTAAGGATAATTCAAAGTGATGGGCATATCCAATTTGCAGGTCAGAACTTGAAAGGCAGTCTTTCAGAGTCCCCCACCTGTGACAAGAGCACCTGATGCTCCTCTCAGGCTGCTGATCCACCCCATCCAGCCTGCTCACTACACAATATCACTCTGGCGAATTGCCATGGAAATGATTTAGGGAAATCTAGGTGAATTCAGCATTTCGAATATTCCAAGGATGGAAACTCATGATAGCTCATGACATGCACATGGTTTTGGCAGTTTTTCAACTTCCAGAAAGAAGAGGTCCATTGCAAGCTTTAGAATTTATGAATAAGAAGCACTTGGGAAGAGTCATCTTATTTTCTGGAAGTTTATGAAGCTTATCTTGAGAGCATTCACATTACACACATAGTTTTATTTAAAAATACTTTTATTGAAATTATATCAGTTTATACCACTGTTTCCACTGTAGAAGTGTAGGTTCCCCTACAAATGGCAAAGAAACACATGACAAAATGGTCAACATCACTTATATTCAGAAAAATGTAAATCAAAACCATGATAAGATAACTGCAATGCTAAAAAGACCAGAAACAATAAATGCTAATGAGGTTACAGAAAAGCACTCTAATCCAGCAACCCCACATCTAGTTATCTACCCTTTGAAAATAAAAACACTAATTTAAAAGGAAGCTTGTGCTCCCCTGTTCATTACAACACATTTTACAATAGCTAACATGTGAAAACAAGTCTAATTTTCCAAAAAGATATGAATGGATTAAAAGAATGTGACTATTACTCAGCTATCAACAAATATAAATTAATTAATTGACTCAGTCACTAAGATCAGGTTAAAGTAGGTATATGTAGCTTTCACCATGATCAAGTGGATGGTAGTAGCAAATCTTATGATGAGAACTTTACCTGCAGAAGAAGCTCTTGTAGAGCCCCCTCTGTTAGAATTCCTATATTAGAAATTCCCACTACGTCCACAACATGCCATTTTAAGAGGAGTTAGTAAGAACATTCAGATGAAAGTTTCATTATATAATTTAAGAAGATTTAGTTTTGCAGCCTTGAATCCAATTCAATACTCTAGAGGAGGAGAATGCTTTCCCAATTCCATTTTCCAAACTCTGAGGACTGCCTACAAGTACCAAGTTTCAAGGAGAACGGAATTGCCTAAACCCATTGCCTTGTCAGCATTTGAAATATTGTCTGAAGGATCTGAACAGCTCTTGAGATTATTTCTGTGCTTTAAACTATATAGAAATAATTGTATTAAAAAAAACCTGGAAATTATTTCTTTCATACCTTTTTGAATACAAAAACAAAACTATTTTATTCATGAGATTAATAATGATATTTAAGAGACTATGTTTTCTAGGGCATCTCATTCCATTCTCTCTGATGGAATTATGAAAATCATATAGGAGGGAATAAGTTTTAGTTATCATGTAAGAAAACATTTGCTTTAGATAACACATTTGTCTTATTCATTTTATCGTTGTAGGCTACTGCAGCTCATTAGTAACATTTACATGGTGCATTTAAAACATATTATCTCAATCAGTCATGAAATTAAATATATGGTATTTACCTTCATTCTCTTTTAAGGGTCAAGGATATTGAGATGAAAAAATATTTTAAAACATTTACCTCTGGGGAAGTGGGGGAGTAAAAAGAAAAAAAAAAAAAAACACAAAACCTCAGAGTACATAGTGGGACAATGTGAAACAAATACAACTCAGTGTTTTGCAGGAAATAAAAAGGTATGACATATTAATAACAGTTTTAAAAATTGTGTTTTGAAATTGCTATCAGTGTGTAGGAACAGTAGTGATGCCCACTATAGATATCAACTGATTCTGTTATATGTATCATCTACCACCTACCAGGTAAAGACTTATGAACAACAAGACAAGTTCACAGTCCCAAAGAACTCCCAATCTTAAGTGTGTATGAGGTCAAATAAAATTAATGAGACTGGTAGAGAGGAGTAAAGTTATATAAAAACATAATGACTATGAATAGCCTTTACCCTAGAGGGTCTTGTATTTTCAATGGGATTTCTAATATGATAATTCATTTCTCATTACAATTTAATAAACCACAGCTTTAATCTGAGATCACCACTATTTAGAGTGTACTGTGGTGGTAAGTTGATTGATAGCAGATGAGTGTTATACTATAACAGATACATTTTTGACACAGGTAACAGTGGTTAAAAGTTAAAAGTGGTTAAAAGGCACAGTATAGTTTTTGATTACCTAATAATGTAGAATCTATATTTTAGCACACACACAAATAATTCTATTGTTAGAAAAGTTTGAAAGCTCATTAATGGTTCAGTTATAGTCATGAAAAGAATTTCATGCTTTTCCCATTATTTTTAAAGCATCCAATAAATTTCAAATTCATTGCTTTTATAATGTAAGTAATTTTGGATACTGCTATTTAAATCACTCCTCTTGTAGACACACACACACACATACACACAAACACAAACACACACGCAGGACTTGGTAAGTCATAACTTTTATTTACTCTAAAACCAATATTGAAGATTAACTACTAGCTACTCTGTGAAGTTTGAGGACAAGATGGGGATCAAAAGAGGTCATTTACTGTGTCATAGAGTTTATATTCCAGTTCTCTACATGAACAAGTGAAAAAGCAAAATATAACTTTGTGTATACTCTAGGGGAATATGTGTATATACATATATTAAATATATGTCCATATATGTGTCATTTTGACTTAACTATATCAACTTCATTTTACTGAGAGTTTAATTTTGATAGAGTCACAGTATTTTCCATTACTGTGAAAATATTTTTTTAAATAGGATTTTTTAAAATATTTTTTAAATAGGATCTGGTATTTTAAAACACAACTGTAGCTTAGTTTCAAGGGCATTATTTGTGATAAATTGGACTTCTAAATTATGGTAATGATGCAAATGAGAAGAAAATTACCTCAGTGTGATCCTCCAGTAAATATAGAATGAAGAATAAAGGCAAATTATAGTATAACTGAATAGAAAAAAAAGATATCATATTCAGTATTAGGAAGATCTGTGTCCTAACGTTTCACCTTTCAGCAGTGTGAGTTTGGGCTAACTGCTTATACCTACTCAAGCTATTACAAATGGAACCACTATTCAACCCAGCAATCCCACTACTGGGAATCTACCTAAAGGACACAAAAACATTAATTTGAAAAGACACATGTTTCTGGACGTTTATTGTAGCACTACTTATAATTGTCAAGATAGGGAACCAACACAAATGCCCTAAAACTAATGAATGGCTGAAAAGTATGTTGTATATCTACACAATGGAATATTATTCATCAATCCAAAAGACAAAGTTACGTCACTCATAGCAGCACAGATGGAGGTAGAAGGAATTATGTCAGCAGACATAATCCAGAAACAAATAGAGAAATATGGGATGGTCTCACTTATATGAGGGATATAGGGAAAACAAACAAACAGACAAAAATTTTAAATTGCCAACAGAACTGAAACATAGAGTGAGGGAGGGGAGGAAAAAAAATTGGAGGAGTGGGAGGGCATAAGAGATTAAGATGGTTCATGGGTGATAAGGTGATGGGAAAACATCAAGGTAGACAATGTTGTAATTATATATATATATATATATATATATATATATATATGGGTTTGTGTATAGGCATATAAATATACATGTGCAATTATAAATTCTAAATTATTATAAATATATATGTGCAATTAATTAAATATATTGTAAATTACAAGGACATGGAAGCAGCCAAAATGTCCCAAAACAGATGACTGGTATATATATGCAATGGAATATTACTCATCAATTAAAAATGACAAATTAGATGATTTTATGGTAACAGATGGACTTAGAATAATTCATATTAGCAGAAACAAGTCAAAAAGAAAAAAACCAAAAATCAAATGGTTTCACTACTATATGGGACATGGGAAAAATAAACAAAAATCCATGAAGAAAAGTCAAAACAAACCAACAACCAAATTGAAGTACACAACCTGGTGGGAGGGGGTGGGACAGGGTGGGAACAGTCAGGGAGGGTGGATGAACCCCAGAATCACAGAGATTGAAATTCATATATAAATAAGGTATTTAAATTTTTTTTAAAAAGAGAGAAAAAAAAAAAAAAAACAAAGATTGGAGGGAAAGAAGGAAAATCATGGGAATGGGCAAGAGATGTGCAACTGTATCTGTGAACTTGCACATTTATTTGACAATAAAATTTTAACCCATTCACATCTGAATCTACAAGAAATTAGCACAACTTCAGTTGGCGACTTTCCCTAAAAAAGGGAAAAGTCTCCCTCCAAAAATGTTAGCAGAGAAAATGTTAACCTTTATTTATTAAAAGACCTGATAATATCTTGGAGAAAAATAAATATATTATAAATATATATGTACAATTAATTAAATATATTGTAAATATATATGTGCAATTACTAAAAAACTTTAAAACAGAAACTCATAGAGTTTCTACACAACTTCATTTAAATAGTCATGTGAGTTTTTGCCACATCTTTTCAATAATGTCCCTTAGCCCACCAATCTGTTGTCTCATCAAGGAATGATTATTCTCTGCCTGTCTCATGCAGTCTCAGCCCCTATCTAAATGGGCCATCAATAATGAAAGCACATCTGCCTGAAATAAGCTGGAGGATTATTTCCTGTGTTCCAATGTCTCACATGTCTCTGATATTTTGTAAAGTTATATCCTTCACATCACTATTTTTCTCACCAAGCAGAAAACACCTATTGCTATAGTTGAGGAGAAATAGAAAAATTTGGAAATAAGAGGGTATCTTCTTTCCAGGATGCTTTGGGATAGTTGTCCATTAGAGAAATTTCTCATTTGGGAAAATTTTGGATACTACAATGCACAGATATCAACTTCAGAGATTTGGTTCACTGGATTTGGAAGGAAACCAGGGTGTCTGTTTCTTCCAGCAATATGATCGTGTGACTGGTGAAGGTTTGGGATGTGGACTTCTAGTGGAGTTCAGAGAGAGAGCTGGGAGCTTCTCAAAGCAATTACTCAGGTAACAAAGATATGGGGGAGTAAAAGGATGGTTCAATTTGCTCAGAATGAATTCATCTGTTGAATGAACAAGAGTGAGAAGTTATTTGAATCATATTTCTACAAAAAGTAACCAAATCTGAAGCTTTTTTCCTTTTAGTCTAACAACTAACACAATAAAGATAGCCTTGTTAGCATGAAATGACAGAATCTATACAAAGCTTCTTTTTTAATAAATAATTTGATTCATTTATATCTATATGTAAATAAATTTCTCAAGGATCTGAAATATATATATATATATATATATATATATATATATATATTCCCTACAGAATCCCAAGGAATGCAAAGATGTGAAATATCTATATACCTATAATATATATATATATATATATATATATATATATATATCATAGAGCAATAGATCAACCGAGAGATAGATAGATAGATAGATAGATAGATAGATAGATAGATAGATAGATAGATAGATAGATAGATAGATAGATAGATAGATAGATAGATAGATAGATAGATAGATAGATAGATAGATAGATAGATAAGATAATTATATTTCACATCTTTGTATTCCCAGGGTTCTCCCACCACTTCCCATCCCTGACTGCTCCCAGCCAACCTCCCACTCCAGCCGTGTGCTTTACTTTGGTTGTTAGCTTGTTTTGACTTTTCCTCTTGGCATTTTATTTCTTTTTCCTATATCCAATGTATGTTTTTTTACTTTCTGACTTATTTCTGCTACTATGATTCCTTCTAGGTCCATACATGCTATCTCAAATGCATCAAATTTGTCATTTTTAATTGATGAGTAATATTCCACTGTGTATATATAACAAAGCTTATTTTACAACTCCAAAATAAAGAGAACTGTTCAAAAAAGTTTCAGAACCAGTAAAATATATTGAAACAAAATAAATATTTTCAAGATGACATCTTTTACTCAAAAATGTTTGCACCCCTGGCAGTCTAATTCTAAAGAAATGAAGGCAATATATCATTTATTTTACTAGAGCTTAAAAATAAGTTGACTTTGTTGTCCAAAATTCATATTTCTCATCTGTTGGAAGCAGAGTCAAGATACCAAAATCTCAAGTAAAGGAACAGGGTGCACATTGTGATCAGTTCTCAGCCAAAATAAACATGATCTGTAAGAAGTTTCAGGTGAGGGATTAAGTAAGGCTACCACATTCATGAACATTTCCTTGGAGGAAGGGGGATGGTGTGTCTGGGTCACATGAAAAATGCACTACAGCTAATTTAAATCAAGCCTTTCTTTTCAAACTGACCTTCTTTGCCAATGTTGGGGCTGTGATTTTCTTAGCTGCAAAGTACACCCAAGTCTCTCTATAACCATAGATGCTTGTTGCATATCAACTCACAGTGGGAAGACCAGAAAATAACTTCTATCTACCTGAACCTCTTCAAAACAGCCATGTATTTTTATTCTTCTTACTAGACATAATGAAAGCTATGAATTCCCAGGTTTTTACTTTGTTAATGAATCAGCTCATATATTTAACTTGTATGTTTAACAATTAACATTCAAAGCTAATGTAATAAGCAGAATTTCTTACTCAACTTGAGTTGAAAATAGAAAGATCATTATTTTCTTTCCACACTAATTGTGAACAGGCTTGATTATCACCAAGGAAAATTCTTCCAGGATTTGAATATCATCTCCCATGAAAATTGTGGTCCCTTGTAACATGTCATTGGAGGTTGTGACAGGAGTCACATGAATTAAGCACTTGTCTTTAAAACATTTAAAAAGATACACACATTCATACATGCATCCTTTAAGCCATAACTTAAACTTCATTCACTCTATCAAATCATAATGACTTATTTTTGAGAAAGTAATTCCTCATGTTTTCAGAAATGTGGTATCCAGAGCTCTAGATTTTGAATTTGAGTCAGAGAAGCTGCCATCAGCATAATAGCTGCAAGAATCTACAGAAATCACTTGGTTCTGTTGAACTGAGGTTGTTCTCTTGAACTCATCCTTTAAGCGTAGAGGGAAGGAATCATCAAATGGAACTACCCTATACTAGTAATGAGCCTCCTATCTTTATAGGCAGGCTCTCTGGGGGTGGTTGACTAATAGACAGCAGCAAGATGAATTTAAATAGCAGTTGCTAAGTTTACAATGACTGAACATTAATGTGACACTAGTAAGCTAGTCATGTGGAGGAAAAAGAGAGGACATCTCTGACCTGGTCCTCAAACAGCTCACAACCGGGTAAGAGGAAAGACCAATTAACAACTAAATATCAGGGTTTACTAAATTAAATCACAGGTACAGATAGTTTTCAGGAAAATAGCATCTCATGTGTATTTGCATACTTACATGGGCACACACACACACATATACACGCACACATACACACACTCTTCCCAAAAAAATTAAGTATGTGAGTGCAGGAAAGGAGGATGTACAGGGAATAGCAGTCAAATTTCCTTGCTTTTGAAGAATTCACTTTGTATTTGCAGGAAAACAAGTATGAGATGAAAGAAACAGTGCAAGAGAACTTAGGACAGAAGTTATATTATATGAAAGATTCAGAAGCTAGGGGAATCTTGGAACATTATGGTGGCTTGCATTTTTCAAAGGTGGAGGCAGTCAATTATCCCCTTTTTTATAAGCTCTTTGATGTGACACTAACACTCTTCTCTTTGAGTATTGTGGGGTCTATTTTATCACTCTGTATCTAGGTAAACACGAGACTAGAGAAAGTCTTGCTGTGTAAGTTCAGTGATTAGTTCCTAAAAGTCAAACTGCTTCTGTTTGGATGTTTCTAGATGCTGACTCTTGGAATCTGCTACCATACTCCGAGAAAGTCAAACAGTCCCTGTGGGTGTTATTTCAACATGCCCACTTGAACTCCCTACTGACTATCAGCATCCACTGTGAGACCTAGAGTGTGAAACCACTGAGAAAAGCTCTAGTCAACATCTGGATGTCCAGGCCGGATGTCTGTGTAATCCCTACCTCGCTGAATCTCAGTTTAACTCTAGATATAATAAAGGATAATGATACACTGTATAACAACTAACTAAACAGATATTGTGATTTTGATTTCTTTATGCCACGGTTCCCTTTGGAAATTTGTTCACAAATATGATCTATTCTCAGATTATATATATATATATATATATATATATATATATATATATATATATAAAGAGAGAGAGAGAGAGAGAGAGAGAAGGATGGATGATAGATAGATAGATAGATAGATAGATAGATAGATAGATAGATAGATAGATAGATAGATAGATAGATAGACATAAATCTGTCTCCCACAGTAAATATCACAGTACTAAGAAAAAGAGTAAGAAATGAGAGAAAGGATTGAGATGTGAGAGATCTCTAGGGGTCAGAAAATATAGAATGACCGTGCATTATAAAAACCTGAATTCATGAACTTGTTTCAGATACAGAAGCTTAAAAAAAATCTTACCCCTTTCTTGAGACTCAGTTTTCCTATTTGTAAATAATACAGTATGCTCTTGATACAAAAAAGCCTATCAAGTAAATTTTGCATCACATGATTTTGTAGAATGAGAAATAAAACACCATCTCAGAGATTTATCATATAACAGGGCTGTTATCAATGTAAGGAACACTATTATTCATTCTTAGATTTTATCAGATAACTAACTTCATTCCAACAGAATACATTTCTTGTCAAATCTTATGTCTAAAATTTTGGGCAAGTCTCACTCATTCTCTAGGTTGTTAACACCTAATACACAAATACTTTGTGAGTTATTTAAGGACATTATCTGTTTGGTTTGGAAGCTTTGTGTCAGGGTAATAAAAATAAATTAGAATTGGCAGATGTTCTTCCTTCCCAAGAAAAAAGGTAGGGATGAGGTTGTTATTTACTGTTTCTATAATTTACATTATTGAGGTCATTTTTCTGTCTGCACCATTTATACTCATTTTGTGTGACCTTCTATGTAATTACTTTTACATTTGAGGTTTATTTATTTTGTATTTTTAATGGCAGCTGTTGTCTTTCTGGACAAGAACCTTTAGAACAAAAAGATCTAAGAATGAACTTCTTTTGTATTCTAAATATATTAGCTTAAACACCTTTGCAGAGTTTGACAAAGTTCCTAGAAAAACAACTCTGGACATATGAAAAAGATTTGCACTATAAATCATCACTATCCAAACATCTATAATTTAATAAATCTTTCACTTGATGGCAAATGTCAAATATTCACAAAGATGATAAACATATATTCTTATTTTCTTCTATGAAGACACTATAATTTAACAATTACCCTTGAAGTCTCAGCTCCTCCATTTTTATCTACATCTTCTGATAAAAATCCTATAACTCATGATAGTAAATATCTTCCATTTTTCAGATCATATGTTTTCTATGACAACCATTCATTTTTGTCATTGAAGCATAGCACTCGTGAAGAAAAAAAAAAAAAAAGATGGTACTAATAATAATTGTGCCAATAGGGCAAGTTAAAAATAACAGTATTTCTTAGAAAACTGGAATAACAAACCACACTCTTTATGCCCTATGGAATGCAGCTATAATACATTACATTGAAATTCAGACTTTTAATTCTCCTATTGCTCTATCTTTCCAGCCTTATATCCCATTGTGCATTCCACCATCATACCAATTTGGTATATTTTGTCTTGCTATTCTCTCTCTTCTTGGAAATTTCTCCCTTTTCTTTTTCCAGTGATAGTTTATTGAATGAAATTCCAGATGCTACCCATCTTCACAATGTACTTATACAATGTAATATTTACTTAACACAATGTAACACAACTTAATTCATTGGACTCACAATATCTAATTATTTTACCGTTTTCTCCTCCTAAACATGATGGAGTTGGGATATGAGTAGGGACTATTTTCTATGATCAGTTTTTGTATTCTTAGCATAGACTCTAGCAGGTACACAATAAGTATAATGAACACAGTTCTGCAAAAACATACTTGTATAAAATACTGTATAGCTTTTGTTTTCAGAATAAGTATTCCGTATAGACATTGATTGAAATACTTCTATTTATTAATTAAGACATTTTAAAAGTATCTCAAAGTGTGTATATGTTGGGCTTGCTTTAATTTCATAAATATATTTATTACCAGACATCATTCCAAACAAATAAATGTACCACTGAGTAGTGAATAATGCAACCGCTAAATTTAAAATGATCACTCAACACTTATTTAATGAAAATATGGGCATTTCTATTTCTTCATCTTAGAGAAAGTAAATTGAAGATTAACAAAAACAAAGAGTACAAGACCTACAGTGATTGATATAAGAATTAGAATAAAATCACCAAGCCATGCCAAGTTGGTAGGCAGGAACTCTATTGCTATCATCCTATTATTCAAAAGTTATATTTAGCATCAGAAGTCAAAAAATCTGACACATATATCTGGAACATATATAGAGATGCTTTACCTATTTGCATCCTCTGATGTATGAGCTCTATTAAGATCTCAGTGCTACATTTAACATCCAAATGGAATTATAAACAGCTCCACAATCAAACACAGCATAATCACCAAACTGTCCAGATCTCATGCTATCATTGCATATATTACAGAGGAAAAGCTATCCAAAAGTACTGAAAAGCAGCCCCTTGAAGTAAACACAATCCTTAAAAGTTAATGTTTAATGTCCAAGTCTCCTTGGTCACAGTACACAACATTCAGCACCGCTTTTAGTCAACAAATATGTCTGGCATCTACCATGTTCCAGGTTCCAAGTTTAGTATGTATTTATCAAGGTCCTTATTGATTTCCCATCAATGAACTTCCCTGGGGATATCACTGCTTTGAGAACCACCTGCTATTCTGGATGGCTACACAATGTAGAACGCTTAGGGTCTTGGCCAGGAGATAGTAGACTGACTTCCAACAGGCTGATTCCTAAAGAAATGATCACATCTAGAGAGAACCTATGCTACCCAAGAATGTCCACAGAAATTAGTAGACATGACTGGCAACATTCCTCCTCTAGAAACTAGAAGACTAGCTCAGAAAGCACAGTAATTAGCACATCAACAATAAATATTGCACTTCCTAAATCATACCAATTATGTAGTCATTAAATAAATGAAGCAAATACTAATTTTACTTCATTTGGAATCCAAACTGCTGCCAGAAATTTCAGAGGTAAATTTTATCTTATAAATAATCTCTATGTCTAGAATAATTCTGTTGAGTTTGTTTTAGCTGGAAGAATCTGGATATGTAATATTTCACTAGAGATATATATTGCTAATAAGAGTGAGTTTCCAATTAAATTCAACAAGAGTGAATTGGTAGTCCAAAGCCTCAAGTATTTTTAACATGTGTGTGCATGCTTGCACAAACACACTCTTCAATTCTGTTAGTTTTAATATATTCATTTGCAAGTTTGGTTTTCTCTGCACTAAAGTACAGAGAACAGTGAAGTTCCTTTAAAAATTAAGGGATATCTGCTTGTTTGCTTTCCAAAAGACAAGAAAAAATTAAAACTAACTCTCAGCAAAAATAGAAACATGGAACAAGAGATGGGGAAGCAGGAGTGGGAGTGGCACAAAAGACAAAGACAATGATTCACAGGCATTATCTACCTCAGGGTAGATAATGATGTAAAGTAAAACAAATAATAATAATAATATGAAAAAAGAATAATGAAGTATTGTATTGACTTTCTAGAACTAGTCTATTTTTGTAAAAAATAATAATAAATAAAATTCTACCTTGTTAAAAACAATGACTTGGTAGGAAAATAATGGGATATTTATTAATATTTTTTAACAGAGCACAGCAATACACAACCCCAACTCTCTATTAAATGTCAGCGTTGTATGTTTTTAAATAAATAAATAAGGGACGAACTAGCACCATTTCTTGAATGGTAGATTGAAATTCTTGAAAAATACCTGATTGTTCAGTAATACAAAGTGACTTACAATCTAAGTACTTCCCATGATTCCCATTTGTGATGTCAGGTTATGTGATGGCAACTGAACACACTTGTTTACAGCACTCACACAACTTTGTCACTCATACTCAACTCAGTTGCAATTTGAATAGGTGGAATGTTTGAAGTGGCAAATTATATGTGGCCTCACTCTGCTTGATTGTTCATCTTTTCATTCTAAAAAATATTTAAGTAGAACTATGAAAGATAAGTGTTGGCAAGGTACATTTTTCTGCCTGGCATGTTGCTGTAGTGGTTCTGCCATGGAGTTAACATACCAGACACAATGATATTATATGGAAACTGAAAAGCAAGTGTTTTGGAATCAAAAAAATTTTACTGAGAACCACCTATACCTTCATACTTGGGTGGTAAGTATAGCGTTTACTCTCTAAAGAGATTGCTTTGGTTTTAGAGATATGTGGTACGTAACAGTTGGTCAGAGATGTTACTTTGGATGCTTACAAAGCCATAAAAACAAATGTTATTTTATGTAAAGGAGAGAGAATAGCAATTATAGTAACCCATTTAATTGTCTAGATGTCATAATATGAGATAGATTATAGAGTCTACCAAGGGTCTCCAGAGGGCATAATTTTACAGACCTCTCATCTGCTATGTCTTCTGTATATTTTTTCTTAGAAGACAGAATCTGGACTAACTATGGACTATCTGATGTTAATTTTATTTAGTAGCAATGAATTGATTAGAATCTATGGTTTATTCTTTAATATGCTATTTTCATTCATTGATATTTAGCAGCATATATGACTAGCTATTAGACTAACTCAATGTCTCAATGGTTCAATTTTAAAATCATGCCCTGATTCAAATTCATTACCAAAGACACTTAGCATCTTTTTATTTAAAATTCAAACTTACACCAATAGAAATATGTCTCCAAATTTGCATAGAAAATTACTGAAAGAAAGAATCAGGTATATTATTGACATGATTTTATTCTAAGTGAACAAGAGATACTTAAACAGTCTTACTTAGCCATGCATTTTATTATACATTTCTTTCTCTGGTCATTCCCTCCAAAACCAAATATACAAACAAAATTATCATTAAAACAACTGGGATACCATGCCTTTATCCTGAATAATGTTCCCTTGACCATTATCTCCCCATTTCCTCTATTCCCAAACCTTGGCAATTATACCACTATGCTTCTAAGAATCTAGTTTTTGTGGGTTCCACCCAGAATCAGACCATGCAGTATTTACTTTTCTCTGACATACTTAGTTCCATTCATACTGTAACAAGTAGGATGTTTCCTCCTTTCTCATGAATAAATAATATCCTCATTATGGCTGTATATGTGTGTGTGTGTGTGTTTGTGTGCTTGTACAAGATTGCATGCCACACCATTTTTATCCATTCACATATATGAGTGTCAAGTAAACACACTGTATACTTTAAACCAATTACATAAAGCTAGAAGTTGAAACAAGTCCTGGCTGATAAGAGGTCCTTCTTTAAAACATTCTTTCATCCCATAAATCTTAAGAGAATGGGATGAGAAAAATTACCATCTTGTAAAATATAATGAATGAATTGTTCTAGACAACAATTATCAGTGGATTCTAGAACTGCTAGAAAAAAATAAATGTTAGGCTTTTTCTGATTATCCTACTGAGCATATAGCATCTGATGAAGTGTGATAATTATATATGTTGCTTGATGTGCTGAAATATGAATTAAGCAGCACTACCTACAAGACATTTTTACTAAATATTGAATCTGAAATAATCATGTTTTTACATGTAATTTCAACTTATGATAAAGAGTGGGTATTTCTGCGAGCTATGGAACAGAGACTTTGAGAAATAGTATTAAAATTGTATCAGGAAGAAAACATAAACGTGGCTTTGTTAAAAACAGTGAGATATTGGAAGATATTGCTTCCACAGAAAAAGTCAAATGAGAGTTACAGATATATTGGCAAACTTATAGCATTGGTACTTAGTTGGAACAAGAATTGAAATGTAGACTTTTCACTTACTAAAGTACACTTAAGATAGCATTTATTTTCTATGTGCAAAGCACTGTCAAGAGTACACAGAAATTTTAATTAATAACGGCAACTTTGCCAATTCTTTAGGCATATTAGTGATGCCATTTTTGTACAGTTTTGTTTGCATCTATTTCTTTTTGGTTCTTTTTCAAGGCACTGCCAAAGAAGTGACTATCATTAGGAGGAATATTATTTATTATACAAGTTTTTCTTTCATTATAAAATTTAGGCACAGGGCATATAGAATCTGAATGTTATCTTTCAAGAAAATATTTTATTACCAAGAATTACATTTTATAGTAGTCATCACAGCCTATTTCATGAATCTCTACTATATTTCAAGCCAACTTCAACATTATTTAATTTTATAGTTTTATTGCTACTTATTTTAAGAACCATCAACATGTGAAAGCTCCATGGTTTAAAGCATTACAAATAAATGAATCCACATTCTCTGAAATAGATATGACTCGGCTTAAGGGTTTTGCTTGTTTTGTAACAGATATATATATATATAATTTTAAAATATATATAATATGTAATTATGTATAATATGTACTATATACATATACATATACACACACACACACATACACACACACCTGAAGTCAATTCATAACAATCTACAAAAACTTCACATTTAATTTTGGGTTGTATGGTCTTTTTTTTATTTTCTGTTTGTTTTCTAAATACTAGTTTATTTATTTCCATAAGAGGAAATCATATTTTTTAAGTATCTAAGTTTTATATCTATAGGAGAGTGCTTAATATAATCACATGAGTATTTACATATTAACCACAAATTTTTTCTACACTTGCACTTAATGTAAGATTAAAGAGGAATGTTTTATCCATTTTAAACAATCTGGAAGAGTTCTTTGCTGAAAACAATTCTTTTGGAAACATCATTCCCACAGGGAAACTAAACAGCAACATCTACAACATTCACTTTCTTGTAAAAAGAACTAGGAAGAGTTCTTTTATTTCATGGTGATAAAAACCATATGCTAATGCCTCATTAAAATATTGAAATTTCTCTGAATTAACCAAATCTCAATTTCCTGTAGTTATGGTGTTTCTAAAGAATATTTTCTTTTGATATTGAAAGGCATTTGTGTGACTATGCATGAATTTCAAGTTGCCATGGTTCTGCAGGACAAGGGCAATTTTCACACCAAAATACTTATCTGCCTTTATATTTTTTTCTCCTTCAGGAATTTTGGACTAAATTAACATGCTAAATATCTTTATGTAAGGCAATGAGCCAGTATTAATAAAACGACCAAATATCCTCTTATGTAAAGAGTATTGCCCTCCTGAAGGGCAATTTGGCAGTACCTATCAAAAGCTGTAAAATTTAGTGACCACATAACACAGCTATTCCACTTGTAGGAACTTATGCTAATGAAATAATTTAGAATGTGCACAAAAATTTCATTAACAGCATGTTCATTGCAGCATTAAATTTAAAGTCTCATGAAAAGGGTAAGATTAGTTCCCAAACATCCATATTCACACTACATAGTCATTAGAAACTAAGTTGGTTTTGTAAAAGCAAATTTCTTGTCAAGGAAAGATGCTCATGATACAATGTTTAATTTGAATGAAAGTTGCAAAAGAGTATTACAGGGTATTTGAATTTTATGAATAGCAAATCTATTTGTATTTGTGCATCTGTGTGCCAGCTTATATAAAAAAAATAAACATGAACAATTATTTTCATTGTTGGATGAGTTTGTTTAACTTTAGTGTATTATTTAGTTTTTATTGTTTATATGTATCTTTAGTATCATTAATTCCTTAAGATAAACTTAGAAAGGAAGTAATATATAATTTAAGGAAAAGGGATATTGAAAAAATATTGTTTTGAACCATATGGTTCTTGGAAAAGAAAAACTGCTATGTAATTTATGTGATTTATAGTATTAGTACATGAGATAAAATTCTAAAAACAAATATTCAACTGAAAGGCAAAACAATTAGCTCTTTAATATAACCCTTTCGAGATACCATACTTTCTTATGTGAATAGTCTGAGAAAAAGCACATGTACACATCACAAACACTGATACATGTCACACTTTACTAAATGGCCTCTTCATATTCAATAACTCCTATTGCATTTAACTGCAAAATACCTTAGGTATAGTCCACATTTACTGAAGACTGTTCACAGCTCCAGTTTCCTCATCTAAGCAGGTTTCTAAACTTTCTTTGTTTGTCTAAAGACTCCTGCATCAAAAAAAAAGAAAAAAGAAAAACAAAAATTCTGGATCTATTTTGTCATTGGTGTATTCCTATTCTAATAGCCAGAAGCAACATTGGGTCATCAAATGAGTTGGCTTAGGGAAAACAGAGAAAGAGAGAGAGTGAGAGAGGGGGGGCATAGTAATAAGGCCTATTTCATATAGATGTTGCATCGATTAATAAAATGAATGTAGCACTTATACAGTATAGGGCTCATAATTTACTTTATGTATTACATTACATTAAACAGATTAGCAGTATATGTATGCCCCATTGTTTATAAATTTATGACCTATAAGAGCTCTGAATTTTCAATCTTTATTCTAAAAATTACACATCAAATAATTTTTGGACTATCCAAGAGTCTGTGTTATAGCTCTACTAATGCATTATATTTCAGTGATTTTAATCAAGCAAATTAAGATAAAATATAGACTTCTGGGTCATGTTGAAGGAAAAAGAGAACACACACATTGACGCAGACTCTGAGCAATTAATTTGTCCTAAGTAACTTGAGACAAAATTTGGTAAAGGTATTTCCACTGAAAGGAGCTCATCCATTTAATGGGATGCCATAGTTTTGTACAGGGTGAAAGAAGAAGATGTTATATCTAATTTGGTAATCTACCATCTTCTTAAGAGTCAACAACTGTGTACTAGATTCTTTCCTTACTATAATATGTTCAATCCTCAAAATAGCCCTGAAACTTAGTTATTAATCTCACATTTTAAAATAAGAACAAGCTCCAGAAAAATATAAATGTTTGTTCAAGATCAATATCTATAAGAAGAGAAGACTAGGATTAGATTATAAATCTATTCAAATCTACAGCTAGCATTTTTCTTGGTGATTTAAATCACCTCAAATAAAGAACCAAGTGGGAGCAAATTTAGGGGATCTTTCAGTTGAATCTTAGATGTATCCTTTTTATTGTATATAGAACCATTTTTACTGAAGTTAGCTAAATTAGTAATTCTCAGTGGCATAATTAGGGGTAAGTAGTATCTGTGATGTTACACAATCATTTAGTTGTATCCATATTGAGTTTATGAACTTGCAGACAAGAATGTTAGAACGATCAAAAAGCATCTTATTGTAACAGTCATCCATTCATGTATATGCAAATACATATACACAGACAGAGAGAAATACTATATATTTTCTGCCTTCTGACTTACATATTCTGTTTGGAACTATAAGCTGACTTTCTTGATAACAATATTAATATAGGCACAGTGAGTTTTTAAATAATAGAGTGTTTTGAGTTAATCCAAGATTGCAATTTAATCTGCACATTTTCTGATCCATTTTTATCATGAGACCATTTCAAATTATAATTGGTTTAATTCATTAATTGAATTTGTAAATGTTTATCAAATCATTTACCAATTTAGCTAGTTCTAAAATTATCAGATATATTCTAATCAAATTCCATAATTTCACAACAAACTGAAATTAGTACAAAATAGAAAATATTTCAATAAACATTACTTTGATCCTTTTGTTATTAATTAATTCAATGAAAATACAAACATTAAAAAATGAAAATATAGACAATTAAAATCTAGCACTAAAGAAGGAGTTGATTTGCCATAGTTCTGAGGGATCTTATGCTGTAGATTTTCCTAGAAGTTTCACTAGGTCGGGCGGGGCACGGTGGGTCCTGTCTGTAAGCTTCAGCCTATGAAGTGGTCGGAGCTAGGGATCTAGGTTCGAGTCCCTCCTGGGGCCCATAGCAAGACCTAGTTCCAAAAATATAGCTGGGCATGTTGGCGCGTGCCTGTCATCCCAGCTACCTGGGAAGCTGAGGCTGGGGATTGCTTGAGTCTCTGGTACCCTGGGCAACGAGAGTCTGCGGTTCCATGGACAAAAATAGTGAGACCTAGTCTAAAAAAAAAAAAAGTTTCATTACGTCGGTAGCCAGTTAATTGTTCATTTTACAGAGATAGCGACGACATGTATTATTTACTTTTCCAGAATTTGAAAAAGAAGAAATAAATGTATAAAATATTAACCCTTGATACGGAACATTTTTGCTAGAAATTTTCTAAAGCCTTGCTCAAATCCAAGAACTTGTACCAAAGAATTTGAGTATTCTCCAACCACAGAACTATTTGCAACTTCTTAACTTTCTTACTAATAAGCAAGTCCTAAAACCAAGCCAAAAAAAAAAAAAATCAAAACTAACTCCATTTATAATATCTGCCAATGATGATTCCTTGACTCTCAATTGCTGTCTGCACCCTCCCATCTTATTTAAAAACTAGCACTCCTTTATTTTTGGCATATACTTCCACTGAGATGAGTTATCATCAATTGACACGGGTAACTCTAGTGAACTAGACTCTACTTTGCACACTCCATCGTTTTATCTGGGCTATCTACTAGAAAATAAGCTCCAGAAGATCAGAGATTTTATCCATTTCATATAGCACTTTCCTCTAGGTCATATTAGCCTATTTTGTTATATAAAATCCTAATATATGCCCGCTGACAATATAACTGATTTTATTATATTCATGTGGAAGGATTTGTGTCTTCAAAAATTTGTATCCTCTGTAGCACTTAGCAAAGCTTTTTGGTAGAAATAGTTATTCATAGGAAAAAATTGAATTGAAATCTAGAGAGAGAGAAAATTGCTTAGACTGTTTTTAATTGAACAATTAAGTTTAACTCCAGGATAATTATTCCTTAGTATTAGTTACATTGCCATCATTTCTAACCAAATGTGAATTTGGAAGATTTCCACAGTTCATCTATTTTAATGAAGATAACACATTCAAAAAATCACCCTCCCTAAGTTATAAAGACTATGCAAAATATCACAAACTAAAAGAAAACATTTTCATTTAGCTGATAATCACAGAGTCAGTGTGGTAATAGCGAGAGCTAACACTCTCAATCAAAAAGGACTACTTTCCTAGATGAATTTGGGGCAAAGTGCATTTCAGCAGGCCCCATTATTCAACTTTCCACATCTCCACTAACCAAAGACAACACTTGATGGTCTCATTTTTACAGCTATATAGAAATAAAAATATACGAAACATATAACTTTGTCTTTCAGACTTATGAAAACTGTTCTTTCCCCCCCTTAATTCTCTTTTATTTTTTAGCTCTGTTCTGCAAAAGTAAAATTCATCTGGTCATTCACTGTTCTTTTTAGCCTCCCCAGTTATAATTGCATAAAACTAACATTATAGCCTACAAGATGATTTTTATATATTGCTCTCTCTTCATAATTAGGTTCACATAGTCCTCCATGCCTTAAAGTGGTCCTGACATATGAACCCTGCTCTCCAATCATGAAGACAGCATCTGTAATTTCAGTCATATTTCCCTGGGTGCTTTTGAACCAGCAAACTGCTCTCTTGGCTCATCTGACCTGACTGCAATGAGAAAAGTCATAAAATCTCCTAAGAAGGTGTGTCCTAACAAGATTTTAGACCCAATTCCAGTCACCAAGGGGGTTTAGATAAGGCTTAGACACATAGTTCATCCTTTAGATTCTTTCATCCAAGTTCAACCTAGGAACCTTTGTGATTCCTCTACCTCTATTCACTTCACAGGATTGGGCCCATCACTAATCATAATATAGGATTTTGCTTAGAAGTTTGATCAGCTTTAAAGTTTGCTCTGGCTCAGCATACACCATACCCTTAGCTCTATAGACTGACAGGATAAAGGGATTCTTTGCCCTGCACACAGTAGGAATTAATTGAACTAACTATAAATAGCCATACTAAGCAGAAAAGAAACACACATGGCGTTACCTTGAAATGTATCATTTCAAAGTTTCCTTGAACTTTTTATGAGGAAGAAAAATAACATCTTCTCACTGATGAATCTTATTTCTCATTAGTATAGGAACACTGAAATCCAGTGAATTATACTGTAAAATTTTAGAGAACTTTTACACAATTCAGGTAACTTCAGGTAACTTCAGAATATAAAAATATATTGAAAATAGATTCAATAAAATTATTAGGAACTATTCCTAGTTTTGAAATTGCATTTTAAAACATGTTTTAAAATGCAATATTTTTAAGAGATCTGCTATCTGGGAAACATATATCGTGCCCTTTATTTTGTTTTTCACATATATGTGAAGCTGTCTTTCTACTGTTTTTCATCTCCTTAAGTATCTCTCTCACTATATATATATATATATATATATATATATATATATATATATATATATATATATATATATGCGCACACACACATATATAGAAAAACAATGAAATATTATTTATACAGTGCAGGGGAGCAAAAAAGAAAACTGTGTTATTTTAAGATGTTCACAGATGATCGGCAGCATACTTAGTGTATGTGTATGTTCATCTGCTAACATTGTATGAGGTGCTAATGACAGGCATTGTAAGGAATATGTGTGTCCATTACAACAGGAACTTCTTGGAGATCACAGAAGTGGAACAGATACTTTAAATCCCAATGAGGAATTTTTTAGGCATGTAATACATGAAACCCAAACAGATAGAGTACTAGAATAGTTATGATGGAAGAAATCCATAGTTATGGACCAGCAATTTAAGAGAAACTGTTTAATCTGGAAAATGTCTAATACTCCAACATATGTATTTATAATGAGATGGGCATTTGGGGAGATGGTTTAGTGCCAGGCTCATCAAATGCATTTAATATTTCTTGAACAGTGTTTCTTCTTTACATGTTTTTCAGAAGAAATGGTTAAAATTTATTTTGAGGATGGGGATAATGCTCAGCATTTTAAGAAGAGTGGATTGAGTTCAAAGAAACAAAAAATAAACCAAAGCTATATGTAATACATATATATTTTTTATTTCTAATTTAATATATATCTAAATATATATTATTTATATATAAATATGTATATATTATTTATATTATATATAAATATAATATATTTATATATATTATTTATATAATATATATTAAATATATATCTAAAAAAAATAAACACAAACACAGGTGACTCAACCATGAACTATGGCAAGCATGGGGAATGGTTTCCCTGGAATTCAAAAACTGTGGGCAAAGTCAACAAGAGTTAATAGGATCATGAGTTGAAAACAGAGTCATGAAGTGCATAATGATGGATCAGTTCATCAATCAATTCATTATAAGGCATCCATTTCAATTTAATCCAAGTAATAGGAGTCAGTTTAAGCAAAACTGTCCCAATTTACCATTGCAGAGAGACAATTTTCAAGATACAGAAAGAACCAAAGAGTTTTACAAATCAATAAGTTACTTCTATCTTGCTCTAAAAAGCAATTCTTCCCATACAAAAGGACTAAGTACCTTACCTGATGTTCAGATATTGCATAGTAAAGCTTACATTGTAACACTTATAGAAATAGAAGCTTATTGGCATGCAGTGATTATAGCTGTTGAAGAGCCAAAATACACAAATTGCAACCTTAGTTCTCTTAACTGACCTGCATTTAACACAATGTCCAGATTAATCAAAGGTCTCCGATTCTCTGTACAGAATGCTGACTGAACGATGGCCAGTCTGTGACTAATCACGACTAACAAGCAAGTCTATTGCACACTTTCTACTTTTACCCCCACAATCAAGTAGTGTGTTCAGCAAGAACATTTTGCTTATTTCCAAAAGGTTTTATGATGCTTGACCTACACCATTATAATTAGAGAATTAAATTAATCTGTCATAACTCCTAAAATATGTCTGCAAAAAGAAAGAGTTGTTGTTTCTTTGAAATGCAAGTTGCCTTCTTAGAAATTATTCAGTAAAAAGAGAATTGGTTACAAAAAAAATGCTGAAGATTAGTTTCATGCAAGACTGAGAAACATGGGAAATATTAATATAAAAGGGACCTAATCTTAGGTTGCATCTTGAACAATCTGAGTTCCTGCTTAATGAAAATGAAAGCAGACACTATAGATAACTCCAGAGACCTGTTTAATAAAAGATAGAAAATATATAATTCTATAAGGCAGTTCTTAGCTTTGGAAATACTGACAAGAAAAGGTTTATTAGTGGACTGAAAGTTAACAGAAATTTTTTAAGGTATGAACTTTATGTTTCATTAATTAACTGTGTTATTTATTTAAAAACATGTTTGACAATCACGCCAGCTATGTGAATCTTCATGCAAACAATGGCCATGAGCTTCATGGGTCTGTCATCACTATATAAGTATCATGTGACACCTATAGAAAATATTTCAGGACTCATTTGTCCTGATTCCTTAAATACATGTTATAAGATTGAGAATAATGTATTTGCAAGGATTTCCTAAAGTAGTAAGTGATTCCTGTCTAATTATTTCTATGATAGGTATGAAATGCTGACCTTATATTCATTTTTTTAAATTATTTTTTCATTGGTTACACATACACACATGTGCGCGTGCACACATACACACATAAGCACATAGACAATATTTGACATTGTTGTATACCCTGAAGTTTTCCCACCACCATGTCACCCATGAGCCATCAATCTGATCATTCTGCTCATATATCCCCTGGTTTCACTCTCCTTTGTTGTATGCTTTAGTTTTGTTATCTGTTTGTTAGTATTAACTTTTCCTTTTCCTTTTGTTTGATTTCTCTATTTTCCACAATAATCCAGTTCAGTAAGATAGCCAGCTTCAAAATTAACACACAAAAATCAGTAGCCTTCTTATATACAAGAAATCAGTACAAAGAAGAAGAAATTAGGAAAACCACTCCATTTACAATTGTACGAGGGAAAATCAAATAACTGGGAATCAACTTGAGAAAAGATGTAAAAGACCTATACAATTAAAACTATGGAACATTGCTAAAAGGAATAGAGGAAGACACAAAGAAATGGGAACACAGCCCCTGCTCGTAGATTGGAAAAATTAACATTATCAAAATGGTCATCCTGCCAAAACCAATACATAGATTCAAGACTTTCTATTTCTTTCATTTAGTCCTTATTATATCATTTGTTATTCTTCTCTTGATAGCAGCTCTCTTCTTCATATTTACTTGAAAAATTAGTTTCCATATAGACTCATAGTTTCTTTTAAAAAAATTATAATAGCTTTTTATTCATTTTGATCACCAATTGGGCCAATTGGGTTGGTTTTTCTGTTGCTTTGTAATACAGGCTTTTAAAATTGTCCATCTTCAGCCAGGCACGGTGGCTCGTGCCTGTAAGCTTCAGCCTATGAAGCGGCCTGGGGATAGGGATAGCGGTTTGAGTACCGCCTGGGGCCCATAGTGAGACCTAGTTCCAAAAAAAATAGCTGAGTGTGGTGGTGCACACCTGCCATCCCAGCTACCTGGGAAACTGAGGCTGGGGATTGCTGAGTCTGTGGTACCCCGGGCAACGAGAGCCTGCTGTTACACAGGCAAAAATAGCGAGACTTAGTCTCAAAAACAATCAAACAAAAACCCCACAAGTAAAATGGTCCATATCCAACTTGCATTTTTCCAATTCACACTGGAATAAAACTTTTCTCTGAAGACAAATGCTTCCTTTTAGTAAAAAGTGGTATTTAGGAACCAAATAAGTTAATGGGAATAAATGTGTCATTGGGGTCTTTGCTACTGGGTATCCTTGATTTTCAGAATGTAGAGTTTGATGAAACTAAGAGAGAAATGTGCAGATAGTAGATATTTTAAATTATTAGTTCATGCTCATTCTGGAATTGTCTTTTCTACCTGGTTTCATTTTATTTTTTTCTTTATTTTTCATATTAATGATAACACTAATATATACCAAATCTACATTATATATATATGTATATGTATATATAATGTATATATATGTATATAATATATAATATATAGTAGCTAGTTAGTGTCAACAATAATACTAAAGAAAATGTATTCATTTCATGTACTAGATTATAATCCCATTTGAAGCATAAAACAGGATACAGTGTTCACAATTTATTTAGAAGTTGATTACTATATGATTAAAAAGTAAGGTGTTTGTTCTCATTTGTTACAATTTTAGCGCATATTTAACCCTTTCATTGTTTACTTACTATTTGAATTGGATACTAAATTATTCTAAAACAAAATTTTTAAGCAATATTTGATAACTGATATTAATTCTGATGGCTATTTTCTCCTATATATTGTCAAATAGATTTGGACATGGTAGACATCTTTGAAGAATTCCTGAGTTTAGTGGGAATGCCCCTAAAATTTCCACAGTAAAGTTTAGAAAATATCTACCCATTATTTTTTATTCAGTATATTTATGAGAAAGAGGTTTTTTAAATTTCATTGGAAAATCTTTCAGTATTTGTAGAAATATTAATGTAATCTCCCCTTTAGAGCTATCAATTTGATGAGTTAAATTAGTAGATGTTGGGCCGGGCATGGTGCCTCATGTCTGTAAGCTTCAGCCTATGAAGCGTCCAGGGCTAGGGATCGCGGTTCGAGTCCCGCCTGGGGCCCATAGCGAGACACAATTCCAAAAAATAGCTGGGCGTGGTGGCACGCGCCTGTAATCCCAGCTACCTGGGAAGCTGAGGTTGGGGATTGCTTGACTCTGTGGTACCCCGGGCAACAAGAGCCTGCGGTTCCATGGGCAAAAATAGCGAGACCTAGTCTCAAAAAAAAAAAAAAAAAAAAAAAAAAAAAAAAAAAAAAGTAAATGCTCTCATACTAAATATCTTAAATTCTTTATATAAACCTCACTGGGTCACTTTGTATAATTATCCTTCTAGGATATATGATTCAGTTGCTACTACTTTATTTTAATATGTTTACATCAATATTTGTAAGTGACCTTCATTTGCAGTATTTTTGTCTCTCTTTACCTGGTTTCAGTATCAAAATTACAGTTGTGGCTTTAAAAGGGAATTAATTTCCTATACTATGTAAAAATGTTTACAGGTTTACTCTGCAATGGTATTTGACATTTCCGTAGAATTCCCCTGTGAAGTCATTTGAGCTTGTTGCCTTGTGTGAGGAAGTTCATAGATAGCATTTGTATTCCTTTTATGAAAAATGGTCCTGTGAAGCAAAACATTATCTCAAAGACATCAAAATATAGAACAAGTCTTACCAATAGCCTAATTGCCCCCCCCCCATGCACACACACATGGCTTAAAGCACCTCTGCAGACATTACAGATATGTAAATATGAAACATGCACTCATTCAAGGCCGACATACAATATGTTTCATCGTGAATGTGAGCTAGGTAATAACATGTAATGAAATTCACGGAAGAGTGTCGAGTCCCAAGGGCTAACTATAAAATATCAGGATCAAGCTAAACAAACCAGGACTCCAATTTTTGATATACCTTAGGAAGTGTGAACCTTCAAATCTGATATTTCTAAGCATTCAGGTATATTTTGATACACTAAAAATGAAAATGCACAATTACTAGATATGGAAATTTTCAAAAGGTATTTTTAGATCTGTAAAGCATCTCACTTATTTTTCTCAATCTGAAAAATTACTGCCTGGTGGGCATTCTAAGTAAATTCTCTCAGTGAGTCCTGCATGCAAGGAGAAGGAAGAAAAGGGAGAGTCAATCATTGTCAAAATAAAGGGATGGTTCTCATGGAAGCAGTGCAATTCAGATCTCCCCAAATGTGTTTGGACTGAACCCTAAACAACACCCATACATATCCTGAGTTGATTCAATAAATGATGATTTTGGAAGAGAGAGGGGACTTAATTAAATTAATTTTGCTATTTTTAAAATATTCTGAAATAAAGACATTTTCTGCAAGTAGAATAACACTGCCTTTATATTACCTTTTCATAGGTTAATATATAAGGAAAAGTAATTTCTCTGTCTATATTTTAAAATTCATATGTACACATGATCACATGTGCATATATACCCTATTTGTGCTCTATAAAAAAAGAAAAAAAGAAGATAGATCATTGAATATGAGTGTGTTCATATTTTTATATTGTCTACATACAGAGACAAGAAGGATAAAGTATAAAAATCATTATTACTTGATTTTAGGGTGTTTACAACCTGTTAAGACTAACAGTCTTCTTTATATAATATAATGACATGAACAATTAAATATATAAACTCAATAGAGCTGCAGAAAATATGATAGCATAATTATTGAAAGAGGTGGTTCCAATTGATATGCAGAGTGAGCAACGGGAAAAAGAGAACAAAATATCCACTAAAATTGATGTATCTGAGTTGAACCTAGAACTAAGAGGTTTCAATCAGTAGATGTCTATGCTGAGTGGGGGGTAATGTTGGTGTGGCTGTAGTTTTTACATGAATGTACTTTTGTAACAGGGTGGATTAGATTTCAGGAAGAGACATACAGAAAATGAAATATATATCAATTAATTCTACCAACCCAACCGTTATCCTTTCAGATTGAAATGAATCACTCTATCAGACAATTCAAGGTCTTTGCATGAAATTATGGCCACTGATGGATTGAGATGTTATATAGCAACTTTTTTTTTCTTCCCCTAGCAAGTTTACTATCCCCTGTGGTGTTGTTCCTTTTCTCTGTAGCTGGACAAGTTGGAGCAAGTCATCTTCTGATACAGTATTTGCAAGCCACACTGCAAGAGGAAAGTTATTAAGAGGATATCCCTGGACTGTTTTCCCTTAAGGAACTGATCAAAAGCAGGGAACCAAATGGGAAGTCACTAGCCAAGAAAATGTCAACATCATTCAGAAATCAAAATGGGATTTTGGAGTTCACAGGTTTTTAATATGCATAACTACTATCTTCCTTTTAGCTTAATAAGGGGTTGCGTATCTTTACAATTAAAGATAATTGCAGAGTGCTAAAACTGCTCTGTAATTACAGAAACATGGATGGAAGCTTGGTGACGCCAAGACAAAGACTTCATCAACTGAACACCTTGGAACTTGGTGGCCTTTCAATGACAATTTCTCTCAACAATTTTTTTAAACCCCAATAGAAATGCATTATTCACTATCTTTGCTGACTGGAAACTCAGGTGGAGTATTTCCTCAAGGAAATATTCAGATCATAAATATCAATGTTGTTTCTTTAAAGCATTTAGAAGTTGAATTTTTTTTTTTCACATTCAGAAGCACTAACTTACTGTTTTATTTTTTTTCTTTGGGAAAACTGTCAAAAATATCTTGTTAAATCATCTCTTATGAAATTATTCCAATAATATCCCTCAAAATTGCTTGAATAGATGGAGGAAGCTGGGATCACATACTATGAAATATGAAACACAAGACTTGTTTTTACTTGATCAAGTGCATAACTTTAATTTAGGGTCACTGTATCTGGAAAAATAAAGTGATGTTTGTTTATTTGTTTGCATACTGAATAGGTACTACAGCTTAATAAACATCATGCTAGATATTTTTCCCCTGAGGCTTTATATAAAGGTATTTGCTTATTCAATTGAAAGGGAAGAAGAGAGTGGAGAAAATTGTATAGAAGTAAGTTTAATTTCCCTTTAAATTGACAAATAAATAGGATGACTCCTATCATAAATCTGTGTGAGCTTCTCAAAAGGAAAGATTCAGGTAGTTGTGATGCCACAAACAAAGCTTATATTCTCTTTCTTGAATGAAAAATGACTCTTCAATAAAACAACATTCTGGCAAGAAAGTAAATCTTTCAGCTGTCTTAGTCACTTGTCATCATTTACCCCCAAGGACCAGTGAGCTTTACTTTTACTTATTGGAAAAGTATCTAGCATTTTTTGTCAAACTAAACATTACAGTCAACAAGACACTGGGACTCAAAATGTAGTGAATGTGTAACAGTAAATACAAGTCTCAAGATAGTTCATCTAGAAAAATATTCACTAGTAAATAACACAATTTCAGGCAATATTCTTATAGTCATCAATTCCCAAATGAATCAAATCAACTTGGAATTCAATCCATCAACTTGGTCATCGATAATACCTCACACTATTAAAATAAGTCTGTGGGGCTACATACAAATTGGACACTGGTTTGGGCTTAATTTATTCATTTTTCCACATAATATGCAAATTTCTGTAAACCTAGATTTTAAAATAAGATTTATAGGCTATAAACTCTGCAATATGACAATTTGCATGTTAATATGGTAATTCAATTCAGCAAACATTTATTGAACTCCTAGCAAAGCACTGTGTTGGGTATTATGGGAACATTATCCATGCCATTTAGAGGAGATACAACTAAGAGGAGAAACAGACAGAATAAAGTATAATTTTGCTCCTGACATTGTAACCATATTAGCAGTTAATGCTAACTGGATAACATGGGCCAATTAACACTTAGTTGGTATCTTCTTTTTTATATAAAATCTTCAATAGAGACATCTTGCAAAAATTCCACTGAAACTTTAGGGTTAGGGGTTGAAATAATTGTGCTGCTTTCTTTTCTGTTCAAACAAGCAAATTTTCTTTATCCTACATCAGCAATGCATAATCTACTTTTAAACCAATCCTTCTTTATAAAAATTTTCATTTGTTTTATATTTTAATACAGGTAAAGTCATCAAGTTGATGAATGGTAGCTGACTTTCACTGAATTTAACTTAGCATAGATTTCAACAGATAATATCTGAAGTTGACACATAATTCATTTTAATATAGGTATCATAGAAAGTCCAAAGGAAAGTATCTCAAAATAGTGAGAAGGAGAAGACTACTGAGAGACAAAATCAAGCAAAGGAAAACACAACAATCTAACATCTAACACAATGAATAATTTCTCATGATATAAGCCATATAGTTCAGACAGTGTTTCTACAGCAATTTCAAACTTAATGTACTGGTTTATCTCTGTTAACAAAGTGTCTAGACCAGAGCAGTACTTCTTATTTCATAGAGTAACTATATTTTCTTAGTCAACTATTTATTATGCAAATGTGTAGCTAAAAAGGGAATCAGAAATAAGCATCCCAGTGTCTTTGGGAAAATACTTTCATTTATTTTATGTAGTGTAGTATATTCAATTCTCAGACTAATTTTGTATTGCTGATTTAGTTACTGCACTATTTGTTTCAAGGGACAACTCAAACTCTAAAAGGTTAAAGCTTTGCCCAAAATTACAAAGGTATGGAAGGTCAAGATTTGAATGACAAGACAAGTTTTCAGTAGCTCAGAGAAAATCCTCTTCCCAATTTATCTAGTAATTTGATTAAAATAAAAACATATCATAGAATGCTATGAGTCTTTTATCAAACCATGGTACTTTTTAAATTCTTACATTTGTAATTGTATATTAAAACTCAGATTGTCTTTGAGTCTCATGGCATTATTTATCATAAGATCCATTTAAAAATTGTTGTTATACAATCTGGTAAGAATGTAGATACAATTCCACTAATACAAGATTTTCAGACATAGGTTTAGCACACATATTATTATCAATCAATGAATATATATCATGCTTCTTTTTATATGATCTAGACTGTCCTGAATGTGAAGGTATATAAAAAAATATTGTTCAATGCAGTAAATATAATTATGCATCTATTTATTAAACATGCCACCAAACAAGAAGGAGAATTCAGAGAAAAACAGGAAAAAAATAACAGAATATATAGAAAAAATGACCTAGAGCTGTTACTTAAGAAATTTATAATCTGGTTGCAGAAATGTAACTAATTCATAGAAAGCAATATAAGAGATATGTAGTCTTATGATCTTTGATGATGAGGTCTAAAATGCAAAGTGATTCTTTGAAGGAATTATGAATCTGAGTCTGTACTTTCATAAGTCATGCTAATTAATATTCAGAAAGAATATTAAAAAAAATCACAGGAACACAATGTTTAATTTAACCTTAATTTGAAGGTAGGAAATGGGTTGATATTCACATTCATGGGATTAAAATGAAATGAAGTCTGTATTTCAAGACAATTTTAGATGAATGTAGGTAATAATAGAAGACAAAATTCAATTAAGTTATTTCTTAGAGGAAAACTAAAGATGATATAGTATTTTCCAATATTTTCTTAAACTGTATCATGTGGTTTATTTCATAGGTCTAAGATAATAAAAAATTTATACAGCTCTAATCACAGAACAACTAATTCATGTTTTGGTGTATTTTTCAGTGCTAGTGATGAGTTCACACCAATGACATTTTCCAGTTTGCTCACACAAACTAGAGTCCCTTCAACCACCTTGACTGGCCTTAAAGGAGAGGGGAGAATAGTAGGAAGGCAAAACTATGGTCATGAAACAAAATAATATGATTATTTCAAAGAAGGAAAGAAGTTGGGCCGGACACGGTGGCTCATGCCTGTAAGCTTCAGCCTATGAAGCGGCCAGGGCTAGGATCGTGGTTCGAGTCCCACCTGGGACCCATAGCGAGACCTAGTACCAAAAAATAGCTGGGTGTGGTGGCTCGTGCCTGTAATCCCAGCTACCTGGGAAGCTGAGGATGGGGATTGCTTGAGTCTGTGGTACCCCGGGCAACGAGAGCCTGCGGTTCCACGGGCAAAAATAGTGAGACCTAGTCTCAAAAAAAAAAAAAAAAAAAAGGAAAGAAGTTTATGAACTTAATAGGTTGTCATTCTTTCCCAGTTAAATAATTACATTAATACTCTAGTATCATGTGTTCTTTATTTTAATCTATAATAAAGGTGATTTTCCTTGCAGAATTACCATCAGCATCAACGTTTCTTACATTTCAAGATATCACAACTTCTCATCAGAAAGTATTAAATGTCATAAAGAAACTTATAATTAATAAACTATACCTAACAATAGCTATCTTGGGTATATTCAAAAGCATAAACTGTGTGAATGGGTAACTCTGAGAATGTGTGTATTGCATGATGAGTACTGTGTGAGCTTTTTCCTGTTCTAGAACACAGGAAATTGTGATTCAAGATTTCCAAATACTTCCTTCATGTGTTTTAGCTACCTTCAACCTGTACCATCCATCTGCTAATGTTTGTGATACTTAGATATAGATCTATGTGCATTCTTATACTCTTTCCTTGTGCTGGGAAAAAAAAAAGTAAATAAACAAATGAGAATTGACAAGAGGGATGCATCAACCAAAACATAAAAAAGTACCCTTGATGGTTGCACATCTTTATTAAAATCAGGTAGAAGTTAAAATTTTTATTTGCAAGTTGTAAAATTTGAGGGTTATAATCCTGTCCTTGGTTTCTTATCTTATTTTTATCTCTACAAAAAATGCAGAGAAAAGACAAAAATAAGTGTTTGTGGGTGAGAGAGGTTACTCTTAAGAGATTTCTTGGGTAGCTTCATACAAGGAGAAAGTTCAAGGATCAAGTCCATATTGCCCCTCAACTTTGCTTATCTTTTAAAAAGTGTGCTGGACCTCCATTGTCCTAAAAAGCTGAGAACAGGTGTAAGAAATGATTTTTCTGGTAATATAAATGGTATAAAATTATGTAAATGAACTCTAATGTGTGATTTCCATATATACAGTTCCATATATACAGTAAATACCTTGGGGTATTTACATTATGGATTCCATGACATTTGATAACTTAACAATAGATTTCATAGAGAAATAAAATGATCGAGACTTTGAAATTCAGATGTAATTTCAACCCAGCTCTGCCATTTAATAGAAATGTGAACTGAATGCTTTTGAGACTCCCTATTCTCATCTTTGAAAAGGTGAAAACAAAACAACCCATTTGAATTGTTTTAAATATGCAAGGTAAATGAGAGCCACCCCACTATACAATTCAAACAGCCACCATTTACATAATATATAAGTAGTTTCCCTTGGCATAGTCAAATACATAGTCAAATTCCTTGCTTCACAGTTACACACAGAACTGGAGCTTAATAGTTGCATTATTTAATACCATTATAATAGCAAATACAACATGGTTTTGACAGCTTCCCTATATCCAAACTCTGCTTAGTGAACATAGTAGCAACATCCTACGCCTATTTTTGTTCACAAATCCCCAGGACAATGCCTCGCTCATAAAGCACAACACCAATCTGCGTGAAAGTGACATTAGTCTTATACCATTGGTAGATGAAGAGTTCTTTGAAACACTTGATCCTTCAGTAAAAATTCTCAATAAACAGTTATAAGGATAAGTAATGTCAGAGGCACAGTTCTTTAGTTCCCTAATGAGGAATGTTTTAGAGAAAATTTGCTTTAAAAATATATGTGCTAATGGTATATACAAAGTATTTCCAAAATTAAAATGAGACGTGTGTGATGTGTCCATGGTATATGTACTCTGCATTTAAAAAGAAAGTAGGTAATAAAAGAGAGAAAAGTGTATTATTTATCAAATAAGTATATGATTTTGGTATTAATTCAAATGCAGATTAAAAAAATTTCAAACATTCAATACAAGAAATTAATCTAATTTTAATACTAGCAATTGTTTCTATTTTTTACCATTTTTGGGTAATTTACACTAGTGATTTTTCCAGAACTATCTATATATGTCTCTCTGGTTCCCTCATTTGCTAGGCATCTACCAGGTACAGCAGGGTTATTTCCAGCAATTCTCTCTTCAGATGGCATGTTTCCTTGAAAATACATCTTCAATATATATATAGACTAAAGCTTTTACCTGCAGTTTGTATCAGCTTAGTGAGTATGAAGAAAAAAAATTGCTTGAACATATTTGTCATGGATACACTCACAAGATCATAAACATGATGAGGAAATTGAGTTTCAGAGTACTATGAATTCCCCAATTGATACAAAGTGGCAGATGTAGAAAGGACTGCTACAAAGGCCCCTTACTCATTCAGATGTTCTCCCTTACTTCACTCCCAGTGCTCTTTCCTCCTGGATGAGTAAAACCCAAGAGAATGAACTGTTTATCCTCAGTAGAACTTTTTCTCTTATTTCTATATGGCTTACTTTTATTAGATGAATGTACTGACAGTACATCAGCAATATCAAAAGTGCCATCAAATAAAACTGAAAACTTGTCTCTCTATGTCTAAGCATTCACCACAATCCATGTCCAAAATAAAAATTGTGCTGAGCACTATCTATTTTATGACGTATTTCTGAATCACAGTATTCTAAATCTACCATTAAAAAACATCATTCTTGCAGTTAAGATTTCACTCATTAGCCCAAAAGAGAAGAGAATATCCTGGGTTTTAATTGCAGTCACAAAAACACATGGTCAGAAGGAAACATAAAAATTGCAGATCCATCAGGTTCCAGGATCTTATAGATTTAAGCATTATTATTTTGTGCCCTTTAAACTTGCACAGGCAAATATATTTAAGCTTCAACTTCTTTTTCTGTAAAATCAAGACAACAATAGTTCTTAACTCATAGGGTTATTGAAAGGATTATTAACTTTGAAGGTTATGTGAAAGTTCTGGATCATTTTTATATGTTAAATTCAGCCTAAATGTCATTCCCTCCAAAGGTTCTTCCATCATTACCTTATTTAAGTTGAGCTCTGTGTTATTCTTAACCCCCACCCATCCTTTGACTTATATTCATTAGAACATTGTTTGTGATTATTGGTTTTGCTCATGTGCTTATCAGTCTATTATCTGCCTCTTCTACATATTTGTAAGTTCAATAAAATCGTTATCTATGTCCTCAGAACTAAAATATATATTTATAATATATGTATTATAAAATATTCCATAAATCAAATATTAGTAAGTAAAGAGTAAATAAGAATGATCAATAAATCTCAATAATCATAATTATTACTCTATGAGAATGTATGCATTTAATATAAATGGTATTCTTTTCTATAATGGCAGTCAGATCATTTTAAACAACTAGGGATTTAAGTTTTATAGTGTTAAAGAATATAAAATGCCAGACAATTACACTGGCAGACCAAGAGTTAGAGATTTTGACTAGGAAAACAAGGTTACTTGACTAAAATGTTTATATAATCCTTCTCTTTAGTACTTGAGACATTTCTGTGATAACCTTTCTGAGCAAAGGACTCATCTGATACTGCTTGATGACTTCCAGCAACAGGAAGGTTATCACCTCATCATGCAGTTCCACCCATTTTCAGACTGTTCGGATTATTATTAAAAAATTCTTTATATTGAACAGAAATTAGTATCCCAGAAGCAAATACTCCTTCATACCACTTCAATCCATAAGAGTGCATGCAGCATCTCTAATTATCATTGCTATATTGGCCCTTTTTCAAAATAAAGACACTTTTCAAATACTCCTTGATTTTTCTCTGCTTCAGGTTAATTAACTCCACTTCAGTCAAGTTTAATCATACATCCATATTTGTGCTCAGATTTGCAGGATCGAACCAGCAGGCAAAGCCACACATTCAGAATCATAATAAAACTTTAGTATCAAACTTATATTTTCAATTATTTATAGACCCAAAGAGCACTTTCACATTTTTCAATTAATGAGGTAACGTCTTGGGCACATGACCTTTCACTTACTGCTTTATGGGGTCTCATTCAGGAGCTGGAGCAAGCTAATTATGACTATGTCCTATATACACTTATAGGGCTAAAGGTATTTTCTTTCATGTCAATAGAATAAGCCATATTTAGATTATTCCCAAATCTACACATGACTCTTCTCATGTTTACCTCAAGAAGAAACTCTGGTGATGTTATTCACTCATTTGTTTTAGAAAGAATTGCATATTACATCTGTGGTAGGCAGACTAACGTACCTCCTCTCCCCAAAATGTCCAAGTCTTAATTTAAAGAACAGGAGGATTTCTTACATAACATGGCAAAAGGAATTTTTTAGATATTATTAAATACAAGGATCTTAAAATTAGGAGAATATCATGGAAAATTCAGGTAAACTCAAACTAGTCAACTGAATTCTTAAAAGTGAAGAAATAATGAAAGATGGATTAAAGTCAAAGTGTGAGAAGTAAAAGTGAGAATTTCAAAGTTCTTACAGACTTTAAAGATGGGGAAGACATTGAGATAAGGCATATGGATGACTCAAAAAAGCTGCAAAAGAGCTTCAGCTGAAAGCCCACATAGAGATAGGAATCTCAGGACTAAAACTGCAAGGAACTGAATTCAGTTAGCAAAGAAATGGATTTCCTGGAAGTCTCAAAGAATGCAGCCATCAATGCCTTTGATTATAGTCTAGAGAGACTGGTGATAGATTTCCCTCTTACAGGATCATTAGGTAATGAACTTGGTTATTTTAAGGTACTAAATTTGTTATATCAGCAATGAGGCATTAACATCTGATTCCTACAAGTGTGTGTCAATGTTCTATAATAGGCTGTGAGTTTCTTATAAAGCGGAATTACTTTTTGGAGTTCTCCCTCTGTGCTACTCCATACAAATATACTTAAATGTACCCACTCATGTTTTCTAAAGACAAATGGTACAGAATCTCACTAGATTCAACATAATCAAAGTCTGGAACTATTCACAATTCACAGATATTTTGCAAATAAGGTTTGTATATTGTAAAGCAATGTTTTTCTATGGTTAGGGGAAAAAAGATAGCTATGTGCCATCCAACATGCGATAAAAACTTGTTTTTCTTTTCCTCTCCTTTCTTTCTTTTCTCTCCACTCCCCACACTCTATTGAACAGGTTTTCATATTTTTGAAAGATAATCAGTACCATTTTATTGAAATTAATTGCACCTCCTAATAGAATATTTTTGTCATTAGGTTGGTTGAATTTTTCCTTCATAGCTATGGCTTCAACCATAGTTATTTTGTTTGCAGACTTGTCTCATCAATATTTGCAACTCACTTGAAGACTGCAATAGAGCAAGAGTAAAGCTGTTACTGGTTAGCAAACAACCTGGATTCAAGTAGTCTTTGTTGCCATTGCCTCAGAATAGATCTTGGCAACACACTAATTCTCTCGTCAGAATTAATTTTAAGTATATTTCTGGTAAGGATATGATTCATGATCAAAATACAACCTGATTCCATGAACATCCTTCCACCTTGCTTTCTGTTGATGCTTATTCAAAATAGCTCATTTGTCAATAACTGTATATACTTCTTTATAAAGTCAGTGATCATCCAAAGCTGTCATAATATATAAATATCCAAAGATAAATCAATAAAAA
>PVHY01005070.1:0-45975 GCA_004024945.1 Uropsilus gracilis
AAAAAAAAAAAAAAAAAAAAAAAAAAAAAAAAAAAAAAAAAAAAAAAAAAAAAAAAAAAAAAAAAAAAAAAAAAAAAAAAAAAAAAAAAAAAAAAAAAAAAAAAAAAAAAAAAAAAAAAAAAAAAAAAAAAAAAAAAAAAAAAAAAAAAAAAAAAAAAAAAAAAAAAAAAAAAAAAAAAAAAAAAAAAATCCAAAAGCAAGTAGAAGGAAGGAGATAATCAAAATTCAAGCAGAAATAAGTGAAATAGAGATTTTTTTTTTAAAAGAGACAATCCAAAAGTTCAATAAAACAAAAAATTGGTCCTTTAAAAAGAAAAACATAATTTACAAATCTCTAGACAGGCTCCAAAGAAAAGGGAGAAAATGTAGTAAATAGAATCATAAATGAAAAAGGAGGGATTACAACAGACAAAGCAAAAATACAATGGATAATTAGAGATTACTATAAACATGTATGTACTAAAAAGCTCAACAACCTCAATAATATGGACAAATTTTTAAAGTATACAACAAAACTGGGTAAAGAAAATATAGAAAGCCTAAATAAACCAATATCAATCAATGAAATTGAAACAGTAATCAAAAAGCAAAAGCCCTGGGTCAGATGAACTTACAAATGTGTTCCGCCATACATTCAGGGATGAACTGATGCCTATCTTACAAAAAACTCTTTCAAAAAATAGAGAAAGAAGGACTGCTACCAAATGCATTCTACAAAGCCAATATCACATTAATACCAACTGTCCCCCTCCTCCCAAAAAAACCCACAAAGATAGAAAACTAGAGACCAATCTCCCTAATGAAAAATTCTTAAAAACTCATAAATTATTAAATTATTGAATCAGACCCAAGACAAATGTACAATATGAACAGCCATAAGTAAAGGGATTGAAAAAAAAAAAAAAAAGAACTATCATAAAAGTGCAGGGTCAAATGTCTTAACTTGAATTCTACTACACATATATAAGAACTCACAACAAAACTTCTCAAATTCTTCAACAAAATAAGGGAATACTTCTGAATTCATTCTACAATGCAGGATTTATCCTGATACCAACCAGATAAAGACAAGATCTGAAAGGAAAATGCCAGCCCAATATTATATCTGAATATAGTTGCAAGCATTCATAGCAAAGCAGTAAAAAGCCACAGAAGGGGATTCCTCAAGATTAGATGAAGGCTAAAATTCAGATCAGTATCACAGTGAAAGACTGAGAGCTTTCTTTTAAGATCAGCAGCAAGAAAACTATGCCCACTCTCACCATTGCTATTCATGTGGATATGGATGCCCTAACTAGAGTAATTAAACAAGTAAAACTTAAAGTCACCTAAATTGAAAAAGAAAATGAAAAAATATTTCTATTGCCAGATGACCCAAGTCTATATAGTAAAAATCACAAAGAATCTATGGGAAAAAAAGCTATTGGAACTAATAAATGAAATCAGAAATGTTGCAGAGAAGAATTTTAACAGGAAAAAAAATCTGCTGTTTGTGTACATTTGAAATTTGCAATCTGAGAATTTAAAAATAATCACTGTTTAATAACATTCAACTGAATAAGCTATCCAGTCATAAATTTGAGAAGTCAGATAAATGATTTGTATGTGAAGAAATAAAGATTTTTCCTGATGAATAAAAGACCTAAATAATTGAGAAAACTATTATTGTATTAATGGAGTAGAAATCTTATTATCACACAATAACAATACTAATAAAATAATGTGTACATTCAGTGTGGTAACTATCAAATTTCTAATGTGTTTATTTTAAAAAAAATGAAAAGATGATCTTTAAATTCATAGAGCATTACACTTAAAGGGATTCCAGATAGTCAAAATTATATTGAAAAGAAATAAATTTGGAGGATGGAAAGATTTCTTGATCAAGACTTCCTACAAAATTATAGCAACAAAACACTACAATGATGGCATGAGAGTAGCCACATAGCCAAAGGCATAGAATTGAGTCTAAAAATAAGCCTCTATATTTACGAGAAGTCCACTCAATAGGAAAGGGCAATTCATTTACTGAATGATACTGAAATTTACATATACATATACATAATGGATTGAAACTAACTTTTTACCGCTTTCCATACACAAAAATTGACTGAAAATGGATAATGGATCAATAGTCTAAAAATAAATGAAATCTTAAAAAAATAGAAGAAACCATAGAGCATATTTATGAACCTTGATTTGCCAAGAAATCCTTAGAATTCACATCAGAATTTAAGTTGAAATTGATTCTGACTCAGTGTTAGATTTGTGTTTCATTAATTTAATACTCCTCCATGTTTCAATATACTTTTGGTTTATATGAACTCAATTGTATGCTTTGTTAGTTGAGGGTTTTTATTTTATGAAAGGTTTGTTACTTGTGTTCATTTACTAAATGAATAGGATTTTTTTCACTCATCTGAAACCTAATTGCCTTACTTCAAATAATGTCTCATAACTCACAAAAAAGAAATGAATTTAGTCACCCCGATGACATTGTAATTATCAGAGAAGGAAGAAGAGCTTAAAAAGAAATAAAAGCTATTATTTGAGGGAATTTCCCACAAGTTTTCATATATCACAGTTTCTATTCCTCTGGACATTGTATTGAAATCTGAATATTCATAAAGTAATTCTATTAATATCATTTTAATATGCTCGAAAATCTGGGAAAAATTAACATCTAAATGTAGGAAGGATTTTTGGAGGGGTAAGGTGAACAAGAGTCCTGAATGTTATCTGTTTCTTTGGCTTCCAATCTAACCTTGGAGATTTGCTATCCTGTATATATAACACATTTATTATTTCCCCAATTAAAGCAACCCTAATAAGTGAAACATTTACCCAATATTCATTTACCACTAAACATTTAGGATCTCTGAATGATATGTAGTATATCCCACTAGATCTAAATAAGGACCAGAACCATGCTGGTCTACAAACAAATAATAGAAACCTGTCTCTTGTGCACCTAATCGATTGATGATATAAATATATATTCCATTAAGAACACTGAAAAACACACTAACTGAAAGTCAAGAAACTGGCAATGGGAAAATAGACACTACTCTGGCAATAGAGGAAATTCTTTGACTAGTCCACAGTGTAAGAATTTGATTCTTTTCTTTGAAATAAACTTCTTTCTCCATTGCACCTAGCTTTTCCTGTAAAGGTGTATCAGAGAGTTGAGGGATCCTGCTGGTGTTATTGGGACCTAGATATTGAGACTTTTTAATATTAGGTCAAATTAAGGTTGATTGAGCAATAAAATTCCCCGAGAGTGTGTTCAACTTCTTTTTGTCTGTAGTAATAATATGTATAAAATAGTCACTGTTAAGCCTTTGTCTAGACACATTTTAAAGTATGAAATCTCTCACTTTACATTCCCAGTTCTGTAACTCCTCCCTGCAATAGAGGAGCCATCTTTGTAAAAAATATGATCTTTGTAGAAAAAGCTCATATCTGTTATGTCTATGGCTAGTTAGACACTACTTTCTTGGTTTCAACTTAATGTAAAGGAGAAATTGGGCCTCTCATATTTGCAAGATTTCAAAATAGTCTTATTATTTCTCCAAGTAGTATACCCTAAATTAATATGTTATTTGTTCTACAAGATAAAGTGGAAGATTATTCACCAAAAGTTAAACACAGTTCATCTTGTGAGACTATACATGAGACCAGATAGATAGATGATAGATAGACAGACAGATAGATAAATAGATAGATAGGTGATAGATTTTACCATCATCTTTGACTATGAATAACATAAAAACAATGTCTTAAAATATTACTTTACTCTGACAGCAATATTCACACATACAATCTAGTTAGCCAAGAATTGGGTTGATACACCATTTGTTTCTATCCCAGCCCACTATTACTTTCATCCTATTTGTTCAATATGAACTATAGTCTTTATTTTGGTTAATTCCAAATGGTGGGTAATGCAATAAATTCAAATGCCTATCAGTAATCCTATAAAAGTTCCTCAAGAAGAACTTTTAAATAATAATTCAGCTTTTGTCCCTTGGTCACATGCTACTCCTCAATTTAAATATGAGTAATGTATCTTGTATTCTAATTTGATTTGATGTCAGTTAAAAAAATTAGATGTGCTATGTGGAGGAAAAGGCCACAGGTGAGACTGTTAGAAGTCTCTGCATGAATTATTTTATTGTTCTTACAATCTGATATATTTTATGATCATTTTAACAATTAAAGGGATAACCTTTGCATGCTGTTAGGGGGTTTTAAAGGGGTATGGCACTTCTGAATTTGTATTTCTGATATTTATTTTACCTTTATATTTTACCCATAATTGTGCCCTTTTCCTTTTGATATTTCATAGGTATGAGCTTAAACATAAGAAGAATATTAATAAGTGGTTTTGACTCTCCAGTTGACAGATATTAAATTTTGATGTTGAAAGAAAAATTATCTGAAAAAATGAAAACTTTATAAACAAATGAATACCAAAGTATTTGACCATTTTTTCTGATATAGTTATTTTTACTATTACTTAAATTTTAAATCACAAAGAAAAATAATAATGTGTCTATAATTTATTCTCTATGTAGCTTCTGAATAATCAAATTAAATAATATATATGAATGCAAATTGATATTATCTGGTGCTTCTTTAGAACATACATATATGTTTTAAACTATAAAACTAAAGCAAATTTCATTTTAGTTAAACAATTTTTTACATGTAAACTATGATAAATGTTATATTAAGTGCCAAATCACATAGCTCTCCATACCTGCTTTTGAGTTTTATAAGCACTGCAGTTGCAAATTTTTATTATGTAACCCAACCTGCTGCATTCAGTGTCTTAAAAAATATCCTGTTACAATTAAGTAACACGGAATTTTTTAGAAAACTTCTGAGCAATTTCATAAGATAACATTCATGCCTTCTTGGCATGTCTGAGAAAATTATTGAACTTACCCAAATCTCTAGTCATGAAAAAAATACTGAGTTTTTGGATAAAGGGAAAATAGGTTTGTTTTCTAGCTAAATCAAAATTTTTATTCTTTTTCTATCTCAATTATTTCTAGATGTTATGCTTTTCTATTTTTAAAATATTACCTCAAATATCTTCAAATATGAAATCTAATTCCCAAACAATGTACAGAAGAGTGTGTAATACTTTCACTTGTAGTTTTTCTGTACTTAGAGTAAGACATATAGAAATAAATAGAGGTGTACCCTAGATTGTCCAGAGATCATCATTGTAAAACATCTTATTTGTATACCATGAAAATGAAGTGCAGAAGACTTCCCATAAACTTAGTGACTATTAATTGTGCTAAACCATACCTCTTGTCATTGATTGTTTCCCAATCTTAATTACTAATTTTTTTTAACTTTTATAATATTTACCTTGTGTCATATCCACAAATGTTTCCATGTCTTATAAAAAGACTATTAATTTCAAAGGTGGAATAAGTATAGTTCATTAAAAGAGTGAAATGCCATTAAAATACCTAATGGTTATCGATTTCAGTATTATTTATAAATTTCTAAGAGACATAGACATTTTTTCTGTTTTGGTTATGTTTCTCTCATTGAACTGCTTCATGTGAGAGCACATTGCAGGGCTAACAGTTTTTAAAATGACTCATAATTTCATACATATCTCTGCCATATCACTACAATCTGCATTCTGTTTAAGGTTTAATTTTAAAAATAATTGCCTCTTATTAACATCCCCCACACTATATTATTGCTGGCCATGCAGAAAATTACTTTGCTGCAGGAAACAAAACCATCCAATATAATCTTTTCTCCTTATAGCAGGGAAGATAATTAGATTAATCACAAGTCAAAATCTTGGAAATACAGTGCTTTGTTGGTTAAACTGAACCATGCCTGTCTTTTAGACATGATAGATAATAGAGCTTCAGTGATGCTAAGTAATCAAGCATACTTAGTCATTGCAATCATTAATAATTTAAAAATATTAGACTGTATTAATTATCCTCTGAACATGAGAAGAACTTAGATAAGGCACACAGGAAACTATTTACCTTGTTAAGACATCATCATACAATCAGACCCACCTAGGCAATTATCTCCTCAGCTTAACACTTACATTATTTTAATGTTACAACTCATGATAAATTAGAAAAAAAGTATCTTATATCACAATTTGTTCAAGGTTTTTTCAATACTTAGGACATTATATGACTTTGGGAATAATACTGCCCAGTGACAGTATATTTTTGAGAATAAGAATTTTCTTCATGAAATTTAAGATGTGAAAAGAACTTCACACTGTCATTGTTTAATGAAGACAAGTCATTATTGTTAGTAAAAGTTCTAGAGTGAGAATGTCTATTAACTTAAGTATAACTCTCATTGCATTACACAAAGTTATCTAGAGTAATCATAAAAGGAATCATTATATTTCAGCAAAGGAATTAGCGATTGTAGGAGAATATTTTAAGTTTAAATGTAGCATACATAAAACAAAAAATCACAAATATTATGTGTTTAACACAAAACAAAAATACCACGGGGGCTGACACAATGTCAAGAAATATATCTCCAACACACTGAAGTCTTCTCATGTTGTTTTCTGATCACTATTTCATCTACTCCCCAAAGAAAAGGACTGGTTTGATACCTAATACATGGATAGCGTTCTGTGTGTAGCATTTTGTCTTTAACGCATGAATAATTAGCTCAAAATTATGTTGTAATATCCACTGAAGTTAAAGTACACAGGTACAGTTCATCTAGTTTCACAATTGTATAATAATCACAAATAAAATTTATTATAAATTATCTATTCTATTAATAATGAGTTATTTGTATTATTTATATAGTGCAGATAATGTGGCCAGAGCCATGTTAACAAAAGTTTGTTTTGGTTCAACAATCATACATTTGATTATTTATCAACAGTAAAAGTGCTGAGTTTTTGTACAGACTCTGAAAACACTAAACTCTTTTACCAATTTACATGCTGGTCACAACTTATATGAAAAAATGTCATCTCTTCAAATCTTTACCAAACTTTGATACTACTAATTACAGCCATGTCAGCGGCATGTGGTTACTAGATTTTTAACAATTTGATGACCTCACAAGAACTTTTACCAAATTAGACTATATACAAAATATACTTTAGTACATGTCATAAAAAATTTCAATCAACAGAAATTATAGAATCTGTTTTTTTTTTATTGGTATAGGAGATAATATTCATTCAAGGAGATTATCAATATTGTTGCACTAAAATTCTACCATGTTTGTAACACTTTTCTAATAATTGCAGTTGTTCTTTATGTCTTGGTGGTCCTACATTTACAACATTCACAGCTTCTAGGTTTTTATTTGATTCCATAATTTTTATTGACATATAGCTACATTTAAAATTTTGTTTTATGTTGTTTTAGCAATGAACATATTAGCTAACATTTAATTATTTTTAAAACACTACTTCCCTTTAGTAAAAATTCTTATAGTAAAAATATCTTAGGGTGAATAGATCCCATTTATTCTTTCTGAACAAAAATCTCTTTTATTTTATTTACTTCTTTAATTACCCAAAATATTGTTAACGATCTTACTTTAAATAGTTATCATTTAGACAAGAAAAAATAAAACATTTTATTGAACCTGTAGTTACATTTTGCATAAGCTTTCTACACTTAAGTAGACTTAAGTAATCAGTTATAAGAATTTGTATTCCTTAGGATGTACCTTTATCAATATTTCAGATTGCTTGGTATATTTTGAAACCCTAGTTCTAGGCTGGGCATGGTGGCTCGTGCCTGTAACTCCAGCCTATAAAGCGGCTGGGCCTAGGGATCGCGGTTCGAGTCCCGCCTGGGGCCCGTAGCAAGACCTAGTTCCAAAAAAATAGCTGGGTGTGGTGGTGCACGCCTGTAATCCCAGCTACCTGGGAAGCTGAGGCTGGGGATTGCTTGAGTCTGTGGTACCCCTAGCAACGAGAGCCTGCGGTTCCACAGGCAAAAATAGTGAAACCTAGTCTCAAGGAAAACAAACAAACAAACAAAAAAACCCTAGTTCTCTGATGGCTCAAGAAAAACTGATGATGCTCTGATGATTGTATCCTTATAATTGTAGCAGGACCTCTAAAATTTTACATAATAGTGCTATATCTAGAAGATCTCCAAAATTCAGTTTGTCATATTGACCTGTAATTTGACAATTTACTATATTCATGTAATAATATTGATAACTTATAATATTACTTTGGATTTTCTATACATGCAGTCATGCATTTGTGCAGAGACATAGTTCCCAAGTTCTACTCTATTTTTTCTATTTTTATTGGTATTACCCCATCATTTTCATTATTTTCCTAGCTAGAATTTTTTTCATATAGTTTTTTAAATAATCAACAAGATAATTAATAATATTTTAAATGAGTCCCGATAAAACCTTTGAAATTGTGTGATGCATAGGAATACATAATTAAATGAAAATTCACATATATATGCTAATGAAATAGAAGAGGAAACAAAATTTCCAAATGAGTCATGTTAGTATAAAGATCTAATAAAAGAAGAGCTTAAATATTAAATAAGAACAATAAAAATGTTAAAGTAGTGATTCCTGATAAAATTAATCCATGAGAAAAGGAATTTTTAATACTAAAACATTAAGCAAAGTACTAAATTTGATTTTATAAACAAGTAGACTATAATGAAAGAATAAATTCTACCATACATCTAAAGAGATGTGGATATTAATAGATTATTATTGAAAAGAATTATGCTTTAAATCCCAAATATGCAAATGAATTTGACAATATCTTAAAATATAAATGATCAAATCTGATTCAAGAAGAAACAAAAAAATCCTAAAAGTTCTTTGTAGTAAAGGGATGCAATTATTAACTAAAACAACATCAATAGAGAAAACTTTCTATGTGCTTGATACACTGGTAAATTCAGTCAGGTACTAATGAATGAAAATATATGTTCCATTTGACAAAATATAGTAGAAAATGTTTTCAAATTGAGTGAAGCAAAATTACCATGATAACCTAAACTAAAGTATATAATAAAAAGTAATTGATTTAAACATTGATATATATGTATATATGTGCAACAATATAGATACCAATATATTTAGAAAAATATTAGCCAATAGTAACTATAAATATACAAAAATTTCACAATCAAGTAATGTTCAATAATGGCTTGATATTGGCTCAAATTGTTACTTGAATGATTTACTATGTAGAAAAAATCTAAGAAATCTAAAGGTGTAATACCAATAGTTAGCTAATTTTTTATTTTTTTAATGTTCAGGTTTTTTTTTTCTTTTTCTTTATTTTTATTTTTCATATAATGTTATATTTACTACATTGTATATTATAAGATATTATATAACAATATAATATATCATATAAGATAATATATAATAGTATCAGTATCATTATATATTATATTCCATATAATATAAAATACATCATATAATGCCATCTATTATAGAGTATGTTATGTTATATATCATATTTAATATATCACATATGCCATAAATATTATATGCTACATATATTATGCAATATATTCTAAATATTATATCATATATACCACAATTATTATATATTACAGACATTATAAACCATTATATATGCTATAACAGCATATATTTTCCATGATATATTATATATAATGGTGATATATATTATATAGTATATATGCCATTCATCTATATACTATATGTAATATAGCATATATTATATTATGTATCAAATATACTAAATATAATCTAAAATATCTAATATATAGTATTATATGTATATATAATATATCTATATGCATATATTTATATGCATATAATAGTAATAATTATATTATATAAGACTATTATATAATTATATATGACTATATACTATAATATTATAATATAATAATTATATATTGCCTATACTATACTATATATAATATATAATATAGCATGTTATTATAATAAAATAATAATTATTATATTATACATAATGTTAATTTATTATATTACAATATTATAATATATAATATTAGATTTAATATATGCAGTTTATACAGATTATATACTATATTCTATATCATATGTATAGCTAAATATATTACATTATAATATGTATGACATACTATATCATATCATGTGATATATTGCATTATATATCATATTTTTTATAATATATGTTAGAAATGTTTTATATGTCATACAATATTTTATATATTATACATACCATATATGTTATGCATTATGATCTATATCATATATAAAATATGTTTCCATTTTATTTTATATGCAATATGTGTCATTTTATTTAACAAAATATAATATAGGAAGTATAATTGTGTATGAATATATCAATTTTTTATAACATTGTATTCCCTGGTGTTCTCCAACCTCCATGTTGCTGCTGAGTTGTCATCTTGATTTTTTCTCCTCATCCTTTCCCTGATTTCTCCCTTTCTCACTTCTCCTGCCAGCTGGCATGCATTAGTCCTGTTGTCAGTGGCTAGTTTTAACTTTCTCTTGACATTTTTGTCCTTATATAAGTGAAACCACATGGGTTTTGTCTTTGTTTTTTTTGGCTTACTTCTACTATCATAATTCGTTCTAAATCCATCTATGTTGCCATAAATGCAGCATGTGTCTTTTTGATTGCTGAATAATATTCCATTTTTCTGATTCATTCATTTCTAATTTCTGATCCATTCATTTGTTTGGGGACATTTGCATTGTTTCCATATCCTAGTTACAGTGTATAATGCTGTAATAAATACTCAAGTACAGGTATCCTTTTGAATTGTGTTTTGGTGTCTTTTGGGTTGATTCCCAAAAATGGGTTTGGTGATTTGAATGGTAGGTCCAATTTCAGTAGTTTGAAGTTCCTCCACACAGCTTTCTATAGTAGCTGAACCAGTTTACCTTTCTACCAGCAGTGTAAAATCATTTCTTTTCCTCTACATTCTTGCTAGTACTCACCTTTTTTTTTTTTTTCAGATGGGCCATTCTAATTCATGTAGAGTAGTATATCACTGTGGTTTTATTTACATTTTGCTGATTATAAATGAGGTTGAGCAATTATTCATATGCACCTTGTTCTTTTGTATTTCCAGTGTACAGAAGTATCTTTTAATCTCCTTTCCCTTTTTTTTACTGGACCTTTCGCTTTGCTTTTGTTAATTTGTGTGAGTTCTTTGAGGACATTTCATATTAGACTATTGTCACTTTAGTGGAGTGCAAAACATTTCCCCCATTTTCTGACTGTCTCTTTGTTTTGTTATTTTCTCTTTTGCTATACAAATATTAAAAAAAATTACCATCACACCATTGCAAATTAAATATCTGGAAATAAACCTAATAAAAGACATAAAATAACCATAAAAGAAAGCTATAAAACAATGTTAAAAGAAATAGAATAAATCACAAAGAAATGGGAAGACATTTCCTGCTCATGGATTGGAAGAATTAGTGTCATGAAATGGCTAGCCTATCAAAAGTAATCTATGAATTCAATGCAATTCCAATAAAAAATGTAATGCCATTCTTTAAAGAAATATAACACATTTATAAGGAATTCATATGGAATAATAAAAGACCTCAAATAGTCAAAATGGAATAAAATAAAATTATTGGGAAACAATTAATCCTGGAGAATGGAATTGAAATAGGGAAATGAGGAATCTCTTTCATCATAAGATTGGAACAAAGAATAGACAAAAAAACATACCACTCACTTTAAAAAATAAGCAAGCAAAATAATATTGATGGCCAGGTTTTGAAATTGTTTTCCAGTTCATATTGGATAAAGCATATTGTGAGGTATTGGTTTAGCCTTTAGGATTATTTTAATGCTATATTTAGTTTTTTAAAGAACAAAACAAACCAAAAATTTCCTATGTTTGTAGTTTATATAATCTCTTATAAAAAATGTCACTTGTAAGGAAGCAAGGTTCATAATTATCAGTAACTTTGTCTAGAACAATAGAAAGGTTGAGACAAAGCAGATTTATTCTGAACTAAATGGATTTGTTCTAAAGTGTCTATGAATATTTTTCAATTCCATATCATGTTTATAATTTAAATTACCTTATGATTCATGAGTACATGCATAATTAAGTTTTATAGAAAAATACAAAATTCTATTGACAGATTCCAATAGAAAAGTTTTGCTTTGTTTTTTTTTTTTCTATAAGGCATTAAGATTTTCAGATTACCAGAATATATACAAATGTATGAGGAAGTTATATCCTATCCTTTATTCCTTAAAGTGCTTTGAGAAGCTAGTAACATAGTTTCTTTCAATATGGTATAGTTTCTTTCAATATGGTATTTGGTTCTCACAGTAAAGACAACTAATTTGAATGTATAAGTAGAATATTGCTCTTTTTGATTTTATGATATTTTGTGATACTTTGTGATACTTTGAGGAGCAGGATTATTACTTAATAGCAGACTCTCAAATATAGATCTAGAACTAGATAATTTATGTTTGTAATTCTAATTATGAAAATCTTTTAAGACAGAATATGTTTAGGAATCTTATGTCTTTATAACCATGAAAGATAAAGTAACACACTGTTATTTCAAGAGATTAATCAATATGTTAACACATCAAATCAACAAAGAGAAAAACAAAAACCACACGATTATATCAATAGATTCAGAGAAAGCATTTGACAAAGTCCAGCATCCATTCATGATAAAAGCCCTTGGAGTCCTGGGGATTAGGGGAACATATCTCAACATAATAAAAGCTATTTATGACAAACCTACAGCAAACATCATCCTAAATGGAGTAAAATAAAAATCATTTCAATTATGATCCAGGCAAGGATGCACACTCTCCTCACTACTTTTTAACATTGTACTGGAAGTTCTGGCTAGTGCAATAAGGCAAGAGAAAGACATAGAAGGGAAATAGGAAATAGGAAAAGAGGAACTGAAGCTATCATTATATGCAGATGACATGATTCTCTATATAGATAACCCCACAAAATACACAGAAAAACTACTTGAAATAATAAACCAGTTAGTAAAGTAGACAGATACAAAACCAACACACAGAAGTCAGTAGCTTTCTTATATGCAAAAAGCCAAATAGAAGAAGAAGAAATAAGAAAAACCATCCCATTTACCATCTCACCAAAAAATTACCTGGGAACAAACCTAACAAAACATATGAAAGAACTATAGAAAGAAAACTTTAAAACACTGTTAAAAGAGATAGAAGGAGACATAAGGAAATGAAAGACATTCTCTGCTCATGGATTGGAAAAATTAACATCTTCAAAATGGCCATCTTACCAAAGGCTATCTACAAATACAAAGCAATCCTGATAAAAATCCCAATGGCATTCTTTAAAGAGATAGAACAAAAATTACTGGAATTCATATGAAATAACAAAGACCTCGAATATCAAAAATCCTCCTGACCAGAAAAAAGAGAGAATGGAGGTATTACAATTCCAAGCTTCAAACTATAATACAAAGCCATAGTAATTAAAACAGCTTGGTACTTGTACAAAAACAGACAATCAGAACAGTGGAACAGATTTGAGTGCCCTGAAATAAAACCACATATATATTCAATTAATCTTTGACAAAGGAGTGAAAAACTTACACTGGAACAAGGACAGCCTTTTCAATAAATTATGCTGGGAAAACTGGTACAAAATATGCAAAAAAAATGGACCCAGACAACTCCCTCTCATCATGTACAAAAATCAACTCAAAATGGATAAAATATTTGGATGTAATATTGGAAACCAAAACATACATAGAGGAAATATGAGCAAGACCCTCCATGAGTTACAAACCAGAAATTCATTTCTGGATATATCTATAACAGGTTAAAAAAAAATGAAGGCAAACATAAATAGCTGGGAGTACATCAAACTAAAAAGTTTCCGTACAGTAAAAGAGACATTGGAGAAAACACAGAGAAACCCAACCAATTGGGAAAAAATATTTGCCCTCCATACAAGTGATAAGCGTCTGATAACAAGGATCCACAAAGAACTCACACAACTTAACAAAAACAAAGCAAGAACCCAGTGAAAAATGGGGAGAAGAATTAAAAAGACACCTCTCAAAAGAGAAAATACAAAGGGCCAACAGGAGCATGAAAAAATGCTCAACTTCACTAACAATTGGAAAATGCAAATCACAACTACAATGTGATACCACCTTACACCAGTAAGAAAGGCCCACATCCAAAAAATGGCAACAACCAGTGCTGGCAGGGATGTGGAGAGAAAGGAACACTCTTATACTGCAGGTGGAAATGTAAACTGGTTCAACCACTATGGAAAGCTGTGTGGAGGATCCTTAAATTAATGAAATAGAACTACCATTTGACCCAGCAATTACTATCTTGGGAATCTACCCAAAGGAAACCTCAATGCTTGTACAAAGAAAGAGACACCTGTGCTCAGATGTTGGACATGGAAGCAACCTAAATATTCCAAAACAAATGGCTGAATGAAAAAGATGCATTATCTATACACATTGGAATATTACTCATCAATTAAAAATGACAAATTGGATGATTTTATGATAACATAGATGGACTTAGAAGAATTCATATTAGCAGAAACATTTCAAAAGAAAAAAACAGAAACCAAATGGTTTCACTACTATATGGAACATGGGAAAGATAAACAAAAATCCATGAAGAAAAGCCAAAACAAGCCAACAACCAAATTGAAGTACACAACCTGGGGGGGTGGTAGGACTGGGTGGGAATGGTCAGGGGGGGTGAACCCCAGAGATCACAGAGATGTGAAATGTATATATAAATAATTTTTTTTTAAATGACAAATTTGATGACATCATGATAACATGGATGTACTTAGAAGAAATCATATTAGCAGAAATAAGTCAGAAGGAAAAACACAGAAACCAAATGATTTCACTAATATATGGGATATAGGAAAAATAAACAAAAAGTCATGAGGAAAAGTCAAAACAAACTAACAACTGAACTGAAGTTACACAACTCAGGAGGGGTGAGGGGAGCGTGGTCAGGGAGGGTGGGGAGGTGAACCCCGGGTATTACAAAGATGTGAAATTTATATATAAATAAATTATTTAATAATTTTTAAAAATCATATGTAAACATACATTTATATAGTGAGCTTTTATATGCATGTATTTGCTGGATAGAGAGTTAGAGAAACTCTCATCATGTTCCAGTTCCTCCTTTCTACTTTTTTATTAATAACAATCTGTATATATATACTTTGTGGACAACACATGCTTCCTAATGTCAGTTTCATGTTCATTAGCAGATACACACATAGGCTGATTTTCATTCACCTCAGTGCAAAGTCAGAGAAAATAGATATGAGAGATATTATTTCTCTGAGTACCTAGAGTAATGAATTCATAGCAGTATTTCTAAATACTGAGATGCATTCAGCTGAAATTGTAGTCTTGGGATTTAGAAATTTTTTATCTAACCGACTTATTCATTTCTTTTTAAGATTTACAGTTTTACTTGTAAAATCAGTTTTTTTAGTTCCAATGCTGTCAGAGAAAGGAGAGATGATACAGATGTCATAGTATACACAGAACATAAATTTGTCCCTATTACTGAATATAGAAATAAGTACCATTTCAAAATTTATTTTATTGGATTTATATTAAATATTAATTGATGGGTGACATTACTATATTTTCCTAGATTAATTTTTATTAAAATTTTGTTGACCCAGAGTCATGTACTTACCATAGAATTTCCTTCATTTTTTTCATTTTTACTATCACTGTCTTCTTATAACCTCCAGATAATTTGCATTTCTTCATAATTCTACTGAAATATTGTGTAGGTTACAGAAAATAAAAAAATGAATAGAACAACTTCATCTTTCTTTTCCTCCCCTATATCTGTTTGATTTTCTATATAGATAAGTGAGTGTGCAAAAACAGGTAGACTATTTAAGAATCTAGAATAGCAAAGGCTATACTGGTGCTGCAACCTCATTTTCTGTGTTAACTATGTGGTGTGATGATGAATTTTTCCTTTTTTTTTCTTTCTGTCAAGAAAATTTTTAGGAATTTCTTTCCCCATTTATAAATGAACTTAGGCATAAATAGCTCCTGAACTGTCCCTCTTCTGTGAAGCCAATATTCATGTTTGACTACCACTGCTCAAGAACTTTTAGATGTTTTTTCCTAATGTCTTATATCCATAACTTCCTTTTATTGTTCTGGGCAGAAATATATTTTTTTGATTAGCTAATTTAAAGCATGACTAGAGTCTGTGTTTCTCAGGTTCCTTCCTTTTGTATGCAGAACACAGAGTTGGTCTAAGCAAGATAACATACTTCAATGAAGCCTTGCTTCATAGAGAAACACACAGCAGGATCAGGGTATGTAGCAAAATGAAACATGTAAGTGATCAAGTATTATTTACTTAAGTACAAAGAAGTTTCAATTTATCTCAACTACCACATCCTACTTTTTTTTCCTATATGACAAAATTTCAGCTCACAGATCCTTTTTCTCTATTAATTCAGCTCTTCAAAATTCATATAAAATACACTGTTTAGGATGAAGCATCTTCTTTGTATCTCAAGATAATTCAGCTTTGACCCAACAAATGGAAAAAGTTGCTCTTTTCTCTCCATCTGTCCACATTCTCCTGAGTTCTTGTCTCTGAGTTTCTTCTATTTTTAGCTCCATCACCAAAACAGATGCTGATCTGCTATGTGTTTAAATATACTGCACATTTCTGTTCTCAAGGAGTATGCTTAGTGAGATTTATCAGAAAATTTCAATAAATGATCCTACACACTAATTGTGATATTATCATAATTAGGTTAGTTTTCTTGGGAAATTAGAAATGTCCTTGAAATGAATGTGGTACCATTGAGGCCTGTGTAACTCTAATTCTGTGAGGGTTGTCAGGCATGGAACATGTGTAATGGATGGGCTGCTCTGTGCATTGAAAACCAGCCTCTGGAGGTCCTTTTCTAACTGTGACCTCTGTAGTTCATGTTCTTTTCATGAAATAATCCAAAATTTGAGTCCCATTGCTGAAGGAATTCATTGGCTAAGTATTCTGAGACTATACAAAAGAGACAAAAGCAATACAAAATATACTCCCACTCCATGATTCTATATTTCTTTTTTATTCCCCTTAGAATTGCATTTGCAGAATTTCCTGGCTGGATTCCAGTCCTATCTAAGGCACTTGAAAGTGCTCTTGACAATGCTGTTCATTCATTATAGGAATAGGAAAACAGTGAGCAGAGAAGCCTGAAACTTAGCTCCCTGATAATTGCTTCTTTATTTTCCTGAGTGTTTCTTTGCAAGCATAGCCAAATTAAACAAACTGGTTTTCATTTCATGGGTTAGTCTAAGTATTTGTTAAATGATATTCTTAAGGATGGGCATAAGGGATATTGATGGCACTTTGACACCATCCTTTTAACATCTTGCATGGATATTTTTAAACTTATTATTTTTTGTTATGATAATTTAGACCCTCTATTTATTTTTTAATCAGGCTCTGTTTTATCATTGTTGAGTCATATGAGCTTTCTCTGTTTTGACCACTAAGTGAATATCTTTTCCCATTCTGGAAGCTGCTTCTCATTTCACTGGTTTCCTTTGCAGTGCTGAAACTTTTTAGTTTGATGTATGCCCATTTGTTTATATATTATTTAGTCTTCTTTTAATTCTGTTGCTTTGGAGACAAATCCACAGAGACATCCATAAATCCAATATCAGTGAGTTTTCTGTCTATATTTTTTGTATGTATTTTATGGTTTCAAACATTACATTCAAGTCTTTAATCTACTGTGAATTAATTTTATTATATGCTGTTAAGAGAATAGTCTTCTTTCATTCTTTTGCATGTGACTTTCAGTATTCCCAGGACCATTTATTTAATCCTTTCATTATATGCCTTTGGCTTTTTGTCATAAATTAGTTGTCCATATGAAGTCTTTTTTTCTGGAATCTTGATTCTATCCCTTTGAGTTGTATATTTGTTTTCATTCCAAATATAGGACTAGCAAATGCAGGACTCATTTTATGCTTTTATCATATCAGAAGGGTATACAATAGGTGATACCCCATGATATACTGCTTGATAACAGCCTTATAGTATCTGTTTTATAAGCAAATAATTCCTCAGTTTGGTTTTATATTCAGTTTTTATCCTTGTTCCATTAACCTCTAAGGCCAGCACCTGCAGTATTGTGACCTCCCCAATATATACCTGGTCCAATGGTAGATATGCACACCTGAGCCTAGGAGGGAAGGGATAGATGGATAACATCACCCCTAGGAGAGCACATGCCAGGGATGGAGAGCATGAAGAGAATGCAAAAGAAAATGGCAGAGAGACAAAGAGGTCAGAGGAAGAGCATGAGAATTCCTGTGGAACTCACCTGCCTTCCATTCCCCCGACCCTGAAGAGTAGCTTGCCTGCTTGCCATAAAATTGACCCAGATTTCCTGACTAGTGTACCTGTGCAACTGGCTCCCTGAGAGGATTAAAGCCTATAAAACTCATTGAGGTCTCCAACATTCTTTTTTAACTGCTAGAATTGATGATGAACCTGCCTTGATTGGGACAATTGCATTACTAAGGTAAAAAACAAACAAACAAACAAACATCATTTTGGGTTGGTTTGTTGAGTAGAAACAAAAGACTAAAACAGTAGCTTATAAATCATGGTTCAACAAATTGTTTATTTCTATTCCCTATGGCCAGAATTGGCCAGGACTCGGTCGGTTTTCTCCTAGCTCAAATATTATTCTCTCTCTCCTTCAAGAAATGCTTATGTAGAATGAACACTTTAAAGTCCGAGATGATCTCTTAGGATCCTACAATCTTTCTTATTACTCATTTCCAATATGTCAAGGTCCCCACTGCAGGTGAGAATGGTCTGGAAGTGGGACAGTAATTAGCTACAATTCATTTCAAGTGCTTGAAGTCATGACTGATATCACACTAATTTGGTGATTATAAAATTAAAGATGATATAAAAAAAATGGGTAGAACTAAATTGGGAATATTTTAATACATTGTCCTCATCATGGAAACAAAATCTTTAAGAGGTTAGAAGTACAGGGATGGTAATATCATGGAATAAATAATCTAATCCAGTTAATGGTAGATTAGAATGATCTCATTTGGAATGTGTAAATAATGATAACTTGCCTGTGAAAGAGTTATGAGAGTTCAGGGTGTTAACAAAGAATATCCATCTATCTCTCTATCTTTCTAACTCGCTCTCTCTATCAACTGTCATTATCTTGGTGATTTAATCAAAATATTGAATCTTAATAAAATGATTTACCAGCTATTGAAATTAAAAGAAAAAAATCTCAATTGTACTCTACCTTGCTAGAAGCTTTTAATTGATGATGAACTAAACCTGGAAAAGTTGATAAGAATTGAGTAATGAGTGTTCTTACGTATATGGCAATTGTCTACTCTAGATAGAGAAACATATTTTGGGTTTCTGGATATTGGAACTCCAGAATGCAAGGTCATGAGTTCATATAATAAATTGTTGTATTATATCTGTAGTGCAGTTGCCACAACAGCAACCTTAGTCACACTGGCAAATTCCCTTCCCCCATACAAAAAGCCACCTTAGGTAAAGAAAATAGATTATGATTTGAATTGAGTTCCTCAACAAAAACCAATAGGTTAAAATCTTAATCCCAGTACCTTAATATGGTACCTTAATAATATGGCCTTATTCAGAAATAGGGTCATTACTGACATAATTAAATTAAGGTAAAATCCTACTACACAAAAATGGGTATCTCATTCAATCAGACTGGTGTCCTTTTAAGAGGATGGTCACATGAAGACAGAAACACAGAGTACTCTTTGAAAAATGAGATTGATAGTGACATGTCTATAAACCAAGAAATATCAGTGATTGCTGGCAAACCCCCAGAATCCAGAGAAACAGTTTAACCCCCTATAGGAAAGGAACACATCTCTTCACACATCATATTTTGACTTCCCCTATCCAGAGCTACAGGGATTGTCTATTAAGTCAATTAGTTTGGCTTACATTTTACACTGGCCCTGGGAGGAGGGGGGGTGGGGACAAAAAGAAATCTCATCTCAGTCTATCCCATAGCATCATCAAAACACAAACAGCCACAAACACCCTTTATGTAACAGAACTGCAGCAGCTGCAGCAACAACTAGATTGCTTCAGAGCTCTACGTTGAATTTATTCCTATGTCTATTCATCCAGATGAATTACTTATAAAAGTTTCTCACTATCATCCATAATTCAATGGCTAACTTCAAATATTTCTGACAAATTACTGACATTCAAAAATTGAGATATGGAAAAAATTATATTAGTATTCAGGCATAGAGAAGAGAAAATATTTGAGGCAGAGAATCTTACTAAGTGTCCAAGTTGAAACAGAAATAAGGTGATTTTTCTATATAGAGGACAGTATCTTAAACTGATGCTGGACTTGTGTGTGTGTGTGTGTGTGAATTTTAAGGTAACCAACCCTCATTGCCAATTTTAATGTAAGCTATACTCATAGCTAAGCATCAGGCTCACCAATCTGCATAGTTTTTCTTTTTTTGATTTGATTGCACATGTGTGTGTGTATATATATATATATATGTCTATACAATATACATATACACATATACATATATATCTCCATATATTTTTCATATCATCTTCAACCCCGGGATTCTCCCACGACCTTATCACCCATGAAGCATCTTAATCTCTTGTGCCCTTCCCCTCTTCTACACTTTAGTTCTGTTGACAGTTTTAAATTTTTCTTGTTTTTTTTTTTGTTTTTTTCCTATATTCCTCATATCCCTCGAATAAATGAGACCATCCTCTATTTCTTTTTCTTTCTGGCTTATTTCTGATAACCTGATTCTTTCTAGTTCCACACACATTGCTGTGGATTGGTTCTAGCAGTCACACAGACACACCAGATAGGGCCAGGGGGAGGGATAGGGAATCAAAGTGGGAGGTAGGCAAATTCCCCAACCCCCCCAAGAACTTTCACACACATGCTCTCTAGGCTCTCTGACTCTCACTCTCACTCTCACTCTCTTTCTCTCTGGCATTCTCTTGTGTTCTCTTTCCCATGCTCCCTCTGTCTTGTGCTCTCTTCATGTGCTGATGTCACTCCATTTATTCCCTCTTCCCAGGTCCTGGCAGGAGCCCCCCCCCATACACACACACACGCTGGACTGCATACTCATGGGGAAGATGCAATACCCTAGGAACTGGTTATACAGGTTAATGGAGGAAAAAGTCTGACCAATTCACTCTACAGAAACTAGTGGAAAAAAATGGTTTTATGTGAAAAGATGAAGAGAAACTTTACAAGGATTTCATTTCACATACCAAATGGTGTACTCCAAATTTCTCTTGCTATAAAATAATCAGAAATTTCAAATTATAACTACAAAATTTAGGGACATAAGTTTTAACTCTAGCATGGAAATTAGAGAGGAAATTTAGATCCAATCGTAACCTTATGCTAGTTATTATCTTAATTTGGTACAAAATTCAGATGAGTTTTGACTGTTATTTATAGGAGATAATGATGATTATTTACAGATAAAAAAGTTGCAGCAATTATATGAGAATTATGAATGACCATATTTTTATACTGAAAGATGATTTTTAATTATTCTTTATTGCTATGCAGTCACTGATTTGGCTTATGTGATCTTAAGGGTCACCATAAATGCTGGAGATAAAACAAAATTGCTTTTTATTTTACAGGACCAACAGTTTGATTTTCTGTTTTTCCAGTCGCCTGGGTATTTAAATTATCTGGCATTATGTCATAATTCAGTAAGACAGGCTTTAAACAGGTGGCCTAAACCTAATTCAAATGCTAACTCATTATATTGATGGCATATTAGCTAAAAGTAATTGTGAAATAACTACATTTGAGGTCTATCTTTATTGATTTTATTGTGGGAAGGGATGGGCTATTATGGAGAAAATAAATTAGAGACTTTCTCAATATAGCCTCCATATTCTAAGACCAATTAGGTCAAAACTCAGATAATACTTTTATTCTGGAACCCCTAAAGACCAAAGATAATACTTAGAAAACAATTTGTTCAAATTTTAGGAAACAGCAAATCTTACATCTGGTATGATTTTTTCTCTCACCATATTAATAAATAATTAATAACCTCTGAATGTGCCTCTAGGTTAGCATTAATTTGTACTGTTCCTTTTTAATGGTATCAAATGATCACACAAAGGTATTTACTTCTTTATTTGTTCCAGATGGTGTGTGTATGTATTTTAATACCCTACAATTCTTGATTAAGTAATATTTGGAAAACATCTTATGATAATACCATATGCAATGAAGTTTATAGTAACAATAGGAATAAAAGAGTGCAAATTAGTCTTAAAGATCTGAATTTATTAAGAAAATATTGTTAAGAAAAATTATACAAGAATATAGCATTTCATATATCAGTTAAACATTACAAAGGCAAGTTTAAAAGAGAAGATGAGTGAGACATTAATATTATATACATTTGGTAAATTTAATGGTAAGTATAGATTAAAGAGTAAGACAAGCACATGAGGATGCAATGGATTTTCTGGTGGGAAGGCTACAGAAAGCCTGGAATTAGCTTTTAATAATAATAGGAACATCTTTGATAGAATAATTTATTGAGAATAAAAGTAGATGACTAAACTACTTCAAAGAAAATATTAATAATGCAATGGTATTGTTAATGTTTAATTTCATTTTATTAGCTAAAGTGAAAAAAATGTAATTCCTCCCATTTTGTCTTTCCTTTTAAAGAGAAAACAAAGATGCAGTAAATAAGCACAATATGTTTTTTTTAATTTCTTAACTCAGAAACCAGAATTTTGTGTGTATACATTAGATACACAAACACACACACATATTTAACAAAGAAAGAACCAACAGGATTTGTCAAATCCTGTTGGTTCTTTCTTTGTTAAATATTTTGAATTTTCTCTCTTCTGAGCCCAGATCATCACCACATTTCACTTGTACTACTGGATAAATCCACAGAATCTGTCCCCTACTTTCATTTTGCTCAATTCCTGTATATTTTTTACAACATAAGAAGAATATTCTGAAACATTAACTAAAATTAAATCTCAACTCATGTTTAAACCCAGGAGTCACTAATAGTTTCACAGAATTTCTAAACAACTTATAATGTACAAATAACAATAATGCTATTGGTTATGACTGTTGCTTTCGTAATAATTTCAGGACACTTTTGCACCCATGAAAAAGTAAAAGAAATTCCTAACTCCAGTTTGTTATGTGACTTTTTTACAAGAATAAATACTTTTTGAAGAATGTCCATATTGTTTTCTATGAAGTTTCCATCAATTTATATTCCCACCAACGGTGCATATGGGTGCCTTTCTTTCAAATTCTCATCAACACTTGCTTCTTTAATATTTAATATTTTAATATTTATGACACCCCACAGGTGTCAAAGTGATATCTCATTGTAGTTTTGGTTTGCATTTTCCTGAATATATATATATATATATATATATATATATATATACATACATACATATATACAGACATACATACATACATACATATATGTATGTATATATATATATATAAACAACACTTTCTTTTGCAATATATCGCTGTAAGTTAATAAAAACATTCTTAGAACTAACAAGCGATTCTGATAACAATTCTGGAAACTTTTTTCTCAGGTCAGAATAAAAATCCACTAGTATGCCCAAATTAAATCTATTGCATCACAAGCCTCTAAAATATAAGTCACTATCCTTCTTCTAGAAGGACTGCCTTGCTATCTTAATGATATATGTCTTTTATTCATGTCTTTTATTCTTCCGAGCAACCTCATATGATAAATTCTAATATCCCATTTGAATAACCACTCAGAGACATTTTCCTTCAGAATTTCAAAGTCTCATGCTGAAATTCAAGTCCTTCATATGCAAATCCTCTGCTAATCTCCACTAGATGTACAGCCAGGATGCACTATTCACATTGAATGCAGAAAGAGGTAGAGTGGACAAAAGAGAACTTTAACAAACATGCACATTATTCATGTAGAAAGGAAAATCTGTGAGGAAAAGGAGTTTCAGTGGAAAACCAAGAGAAAAGGCATCTCAAGAGACATGTGGAATGGTAAATATTTCAGTAGGCTTGATATTTAAGAAGAGACATGTAGATGATGAACACAATGACCACAGATAGTAGTATAAAAAGTCTGCAAAGAAATGGAGTCTCCAAGTTATGAAAGCAGGGAAAAACAGAATATTGTTAAACTACTATACCTTTTCCGAAAAGTTATAAGTATCCCCAAGAAAAAGTCATGTTTTTATCCAAGCTAGAACAGTGAGTGATCAAAGAGATTGTCTTTAAAAACTAAGAAGCCAAACTTTCTAGAAATAATATTTAATTAAAAAAGCAATTCCATTATTAAATAAGAGAGAAATAAACCTTTGGTTGTGAGAGTACTATAATATACTTTTGTCAGAGTATGAAACTTACTCCTAGGACTTTGATAGTATTGTAAGCTAATAATACCTCAATGAAGGGGGTGGGAGTATAAAACATTTCAAAAAAGAAACAGACACTGTTGAAAATGTCATTATTCTAGATTTGCCAACATTTAAATGGTTACATCTCTAATGGTCAACGGTCTTACATATACTTATATGTATAATAGTGGGTCATTTTAGAGATTAATTGGAGATAAGTCTGAAATAAGTCAGATAATATTAGTATTTGCCATTATTGGTAGGATCATATTATGATTGACTTAAATATATAACTCTAAATAATGACAAGTTGGTGGCATTATCCCCATTTTATTTTATTTTATTTTTTAACATCAAATAATTTATTTAAATATAAATTTCACATCTTTGTAGTTCCTGGGATTCACCCTCCCCCCCATCCTCCCTGATCATTCCCCCTCTGTCCCTCCCCTGACCCCACCTGGAGTTGTGTACTACAATTTGGCTGTTAGCTTTTTTTGTTGTTGTTGTTTGTTTTTGACTTTTCTTCATAGCTTTTTGTTTATCTTTCCCAAATCCCATATAATAGTGAAACCATTGGTGTCTGTCTTTATCTTTTTGACTTGTTTCTGCTAATATGATTTCTTCTAGGTGTGTCCATGTTATCATAAATTCATCTAATTTGTCATATTTAATTGATGAGTAATATTCCATTGTGCATATATACCACATCTTTTTCATCCATTCATCTGTTTTGGGACATTTGGATTGTTTCCATGTCCTTGCAATTATAAATAGTGCTGCAATAAACATGCGGGCACAGGTGTCCCTTTGTACCCATACTGAAGTCTCCTTTGGGTAGATTTCAGAAGAGCAATTGCTGGGTCAAAGGGCAGTTCCATTGTCATTAGTTTGAGGGTCCTCCATGCTGCTTTCCAAAGTGGCTGTACCAGTTTACATTTTTACCAGCAATGTAAGAACATTCCTTTCTCTCCACATCCATGCCAGCACTTGTTGTTGCCTGTTTTTTTAATGTGGGCCGTTCTCACTGGTGTAAGGTGGTATCTCATTGTGGTTTTGATTTGTATTTCTATTATTGCTAGTGACATTGAACAATTTTTCATGTGCCTGTTGGCCATTTGTATTTCCTCTTTGGAGAAGTGTCTTTTTAGTTCTTCTCCCCCATTTTTTGACTGGATTTCTTGTTTTATTTACTTCCTCCCCAGCATTGTAAAAGTGTTCCTTTCTCTCTGCATCCACACCAGCACTTGTTTTTATCCGATTTTTTGATGTGGGTCATTCTTACTGGTGTAGAGTGGTATCTCATTGTGGTTTTTATTTGTTATTTCCTGATTACTAATGATGTAGAACATTTTTTCTTGTTTCTGTTGACCATTTGCATTTCCTCTTTGGGGAAGTGTATTTTTAGTTCTTCTTCCTATTTATTGACTGGGTTTCTTATTTTGTTTTTGCTAAGTTGTGTGAGTTTCTTGTGGATCTTTATTATAAAACCCTTAAGGCTTTGTGGAGGGCAAAATTTTTTTCCCATTCTGATGGGCTTCTTTTAGTTTTTTCTATTGTCTCTTTTGCTGTACAAAAGATTTTTAGTTTGATGTAGCCCCATCTGTTTATGCTTTCCTTCAATTTTTTGCCATCTATAGATGTTTCTAGAAAGGGATTTCTGAATTGTAATTCATGGAGGGTTTTGCCTAGGTTTTCTTCTATGTATATTATAGTTTCGGGTCTGATGTTTAAGTGTTTTATTCATTTTGAGTTGGTTTTTTATGCATGGTGTGATGGTGTTGTCTTGGTCCATTTTTTTTGCAGGTTTTAGTCCAATTTTCCCAGCACCATTTATTGAAGAGACTATCTTTGTTCCATTGTAAATTTTTCCCTCCTTTGTCAAATATTAGTTGACTATACACGTATGGTTTTATTTTCGGGCGCTCAATTCTGTTCCATTGGTCTGCTTGTCTGTTGTACCAGTACCATGCTGTTTTAATTATTATGGCTTTGTAGTATAACTTCAAGTTTGAAATAGTTAGGCCTCCATTCACTCTTTTTTTGGCTAGGAGGCTTTTTGATATTCAAGGTCTTTTGTTATTTCATATGAACTTCTGTAATTGTTTATCTAAATCTTTAAAGAATGTTGATGAATTTTTATAGGGATTACTTTGAATCTGTAGATTGCTTTGGGAAGGATGGTCATTTTGATGATGTTAATTTTTCCAATCCATGAGCAGGGGATGTCTTCATTTCCTTATGTTTTCCTATATCTCTTTTAGCAGTGTTTTAAAGTTTTCTTTGTATAGTTCTTTCACATGTTTTGTTAGATTTATTCCTAGATATTTAGTTGTTTTGGGTGCAATGGTGAATGGTATGACTTTTTAAATTTCTTCTTCTTCTTGACTTTTTGCATATAGAAAGGCTACTTACTGACTTCTGTGTGTTGATTTTGTAACCGGCTACCTTACTGAACTGTTTTATCATGTCAAGAAGTTTTTCTGTAGATGTTTTGGGGTTCTCTACATAAATAATCATATCATCTGCATAAAAGAAGGTCTAGATCAAATGGACCTCATAGATATACACAGGACACTGTACCCCCAAGGAAAAGAGTACACATTCTTTTCAAATGCACACGGATCCTTCTCTAAAATTGACCCCATATTGGGACACAAGACAATTTTGAATAAATATACAAAAATTAAAATTGTACCAACCTTTTTCTCAGATCATAAAGGCATCAAACTAGAAATCAACAATGAAGAGAAAGCAAGAAGAGTGACCAATACTTGGAGACTGAACAATATGCTACTAAACGAAGAATGGGTAATTGAAGAAATTAAAACCTACTTCAAAATGAATGAAAAAGAAGAAACAACTTTTCAAAATGTCTGGGACTCAGCAAAAGCATATCTAAGAGGAAGGCTCATAGCAATACAGGCCCATATGAAAAACCAAGAAGCTACACAAAGAAAAAACTTCATATCCCCATTTTAAAATAAGCAAATAATCTTACAGATACTGAATAATTCATATAGATTCACTGAGCTGGAAAATTATAGAATTAGAATTCCACTTTGAGTCTCTTCATCTTGAAAGTCCACTTTTTCTACTCTATGTCCAAAAAAGAAAAGATTCTGGCAGTTCATGATGACATGGTGGTGGGAGAACCTTGAAGTATACAATGCGTGTGTGTGTATAAAATATATGTGTGTGTGTAATCAATTAAAACAGAGCTGAAAGAAAGAAAGGAAAAAGAAAGAAAAGATTCTGATCCCTATGGAAATTTTAATTATTTTTCATAGGTAAAACACAGGGACAATATAGAAGGAACATTTTTTTTTTCTGCTTACAATAATCTAGCATTACTTCAATCAAGGTGACAAAGAAAATTTAGTAAACTAATAATTGAAAAATAAGCTGTATAAACAAACGCATCTTCGATGTATTCAGAACTTGGGCAGCAGTAATGTGCTTCTCTATTCACTATCTCTTTTTATTTTTCCTCTGATATAGTAAGTATGGGCATCAATCTTTTCCCAATAACAACTCCCACCATTTATTGAATAGTAAGTGCGCCTGTGTCATTTTATAATTTCCTTCTGTGTTATAAATCCCACAAGTACATATAACTCATAATTTTAGGATAATATTCTAAGTTTTTAAAGTAATAAAAGTATTTGGATACATTGTATAATAAATTAAAAATTTCATATCAATAAATCTAAATTTTATAACCTATAATGTGAACTTGTCCAAACTTTTCTTCACATTATGACAGTGGTAGTATAATTTCTCCAAGTGCTAAATGCCTGATCTTTTGACTTCTCCTTCTTGACAAAAATCTTTATTTCATGTTTATGGAATTTGAGATGGGAACATCATTCTGGGTTATTTATATGGGCACCATATAATTACAATTCCTTAAAAACAGAAAGCTTCCACAGATATGTTCTGAGAAAGATACATGACAATGAATACATAATCAGAGATAAAGCACATTACTATGAAAATGATATATAGATCTGTAAAATGATGTGTGGAACTGTAAAACAGTATTGGTAATAGCGTAGTAGAAAAACTGCTTATTGAGGCTTAAGCACTAGTATCTAAAATATACAAAGAACTCATACAACTCAACAACAAGAAAGTAGCCCAAATAACACATGGGTATAATTTTGAAAACACTCTTCTCCAAGAAAGGTATATAATGACTACCATACTAATGAAAAGAATGACCATTGCTTATTATCAGGAAAATGCAAATCAAAACCATAGTGAGATACTACTTCACACCTGACAATGATCAAGAAGATTAGAAACAAAAAGTGTTGGAAAGGATGTGAAAAAAAGGAACTTTCATATACTGTTAGTTGGAATGTGGGATTTGGTTAATACTAGTTAAAGCTTTTCTTCAAATATCTCATTCTTCTCTTTTCATGATATAGCCTGTTGTGCCCTGTGTCCAAATTTACCCTTCCTCAGGATACATTTTAAGTTTTTATCTGAAATTTTGTGACCCATATTGCAATTTCTTAATTTTAAATAAATAGTTTTTACCTCTTATCCTGGCTTCCTATTTCCAGCAGCCTTGAAGAAACTGTAAAACGCAAGGAAACAAAATCTCCAGAAAGTCACCTTTTCCAAGACTTTATTCGAAGAAGTAGGAATTGCTTAGATTTCTGACTGCAGTAACTGTAATGTGATGCACATGGGTTGCTTTCAAATGACTAAGAGTGTAGCAATGCATCCAAAGTGATACAAAGAAATGTATACGAAGAAATGCAGTGATACAAAGAAATAATATAGCCAGTATGTTTTATTACAATTTTTTTTTATTCTTATAATCCCTTGAGTCTGTCTCTTCCCCTTCAAGAATCAATTCGATTGTAGAAAAAATAAGTTCTGTGTTACCAGTCTGTTCCCAAGCCTGCTCCCACATATTTCTTGTGACCAGGTCATGGGTATCCACTTCTGTTTTGTTGCTGGCACTAAAGACTTCATTACTCTGTCCAGAAATCTCCCTGCCCAGGCAGGCCTTCACGGAAGCATATATGTGATGACTGTATTTACCTTACCGGCTTGTCACTTCTAAGTTCCTAAAATACTTCAGAAAACTGCATAATGGTGATTTTTACTGAAGACTTTGTAGATAATATCAAGCAAGAATTACCACATACAGCAGCTGGCACCTTAATATACAACAAAAACTATCATTACTCATGAAAGTCCTTCAAGCTTTCTGCAACTTGAAAATTATACTTGATAAATACTTCTGTCTTACTCTTCAGCTATTAAAGCCACTCCTCAATGTCTCTTATTTTGTAGAATTAGCAATTCAACAAAAAGTCACTTGGTATTCTTCCTGCCACATCTACGTAAATTTTGCACGAATCAGTTAAGGAATCCTTCTTCAGCAAAGAGTTAATATTTCATTCTCATAGCTTGGCAATTGAATAATCTGTCGAGAAGTTTTTATAATTACACGTTTTAAATATACTTTCCATCTAATTTTCAAGCAGTATAAACTTAAATTTTACATGTTCCAATTTTAAAATATCATAGATACTTTTTTCTTTTGCAGAATGTTCTGAATTTGAGTTCTACCTCCGTTTCAGTTATAAACATAAAAGCAGAATCTACAGGAACATTTGCAGAATGTGACTAGAAAAATGCCTAGTGGCCAAAAATATTTATGTGTCTTAATTTCCTCTCCTTGCATACCTCTTACAACTTACTTCTTTGAGTCCAGGAGTCATTTGTCTATAAGTCTACAGTCCAACCCAAATTCTTACTGTTTTTTCAGCTTTATATTTATTCTCAGCAAAGGTACCCTTCACAATTATGACCACAGATAAATTTTCCTTTAGCTTTCTACTATTCGATAGAATAATCTATATATTAGCACATTATAAATGGTCCGGCAAATGTTGCTTTCCAATTGCCAATACAATAGATACAAATCTTTAATTACCAATTGTTTCTATTCCTTATAATTTTGCTAGAACTTTTTGGAAGCTTTCTGTTTCCTCGAATTCCCACATCACAATGCTTTGCATCTAAGTTTCTAATAATTTTATTTCATATATCTTCTTATTCAAGTGGAAATTCACCAGAATTCTAATCTTGAATTTCAAGTCTTCTTGCACTACTTATCCTTTTCCCAGATCATTACACAAAACTGGTGACACCAATTGAGGCTAAATCCAATGATGTTCAAATCTAAACTCCACTGTTGATATTTCTCTGGAGCTCTAAATCTATATCTTTGTTTTTGTATTTAAAATATCTCACACATTGTCTACTTGGTTTACATTTTAGCCAACATTTGAGAACCATAATGATGAAGTTAAATTTGGTTAATGCCATTACAATCTTTAAAAATAATTACCAATTTCCTTCTTTTTGGTACAATATGAAAAGAGCAAACTCATTGTTAGTTGTTATAACATGATTTTTTTATGTTATATGTTGTGTCATAATTTATATAGTATGGGACAATTTTTTTTTTAATATGTACAGCGGTATTATATCCCTTCACCTCATTAAGTATAGTAAGTCCTGGAGAGATTTTACATTCTGGAAATGGTATAGAAGAAAAAAAGAAAACCTAGAAGAGCTGTGAAATTGGTCACTCTAAAGAAGGAAACAAATTATGTCTTACATTTATGTGACCCTAATTTAGTGACCAACAGTGGGACTACAAATTCAAGGGAGAATACATATACTAGAAGAACTAGGAGAGTGCTTTTCCTTCTAGACCTCTAACATTGTATCTCATGCAATATTGTACTTCATACCAATCAAATCATGTAAAATTTTTATAAATTATAGTAATATATATATACTTAAAGATGATTTAAATAAGTCATTGAAATAAATAAATATATCCATTGACGTCAATGGATATCCATTGATGTCAAGTTTTAGAACAATTCATTCACTGAATATATTTACTAATGATACACATTGAATACTTAAGAAAATGATTTGACCAAATAAATTTTGAGGCCCTTTGTCACTTTATGTATAAAAAGTATCTTGAAATCAGTCAGACATTCTGTTCTAAAATTTTATCTTAGCATGCCTTAACTGTTCTCACATGACACTCATAAACCTGAAGTTGTGCAGTTAGAAATAAGAAGTTATAAAAAAGAAATTTGTTGCTGACCTGATAGTACATAGTCTTTCATTTTTGTAGGTCTATTGAAGTTTCAGACCTTGCAATGTTTGACGACATTGCACGATGTCACCATTGGGAGAAGCAGAGCAGGGAAGTCAGATGGTTTATATAGATAGAACTAAAAATAAAATGAAATATGTTCTCCTTATGTGTTCAAAAATTGTATGGGTGAAAATCACCAATTTTATTGATTCAGTTGCTTACCCAGTCACTTTGACTTGTACTTTTGCTGCAGTAGAACATGTTTCAGGGAAAAAAATGTTTTCAAGGTAGAGAAAGGTGATTTTACAAATTATTTGTTAAGTTTTAGCTAGCACACAAGCTGAATCCCTTACTTATTATGACTTACCTGCACTTCTCAAATTATCTTATATAACCTCACTGTGGCTTCCCTTTGAGTTATAACAACAAATCTGCTAAATTCTCCAACATTCTTCTATTTAAAATTTTTATTTTTTATATTTGTAATATTCATACTGCTGAAGTATATCTGAATTTAAAAACACTGAAATTACTTCAAGATAAATAAAATTGCATTATGCATGTATTTGGCAGACACTAGGAATGTACATGTTTCAATAAGCTTCAAATTCAAAGAAATTATTTCTTAAAAAAAATGCTGTTAAACTGATAACTAGGTAGAAAGCCATGAGCACAAACCCCACCTTTGTGTCTTTTTGTTTTTAAAAGAGATTGTACTAAAATTTATTCTTTTATTAAAGCATTACATGAATCTAAAAAATCTAGCTAGTATGATCTATTGTTCTCATGTTTTAAATAAATCTGAGGCTTAGTATTGTTTTCTGATGCAGATTATCACTTGAAGTATTTATTATCTTTGCATTAAAGTGAAATAAAGTATTTTACTCACAAAATGCATTAATAGTGTATTTCAGAGGAAAATAAATGCATGCATTTTTTTTTTCATTATTTCCCAATTCTCTGCAAGGGAGCAAGCAGATTTCTTTAAATGAGGTTTTAATGAATGGTGCGCAAAGTCACATGAAACCTCTTTTATATTGCCCATGAAATAAAGCCAAAAGAGATGAAATGCACTGAACAGTTCACTACTATTTATCATGAGTATAGAAAAAAAAACAAACAAACTCCCTACTATTTTCAAAGCCTATGTATAACATTTAAAACACTGATAGGAGAGATATGAAAATTATTCTATCAATATTTGAAAAAATAGCTATCTTTACTTTCAAATGGAAAGTATCATATTGCTATTAATGAGAAATGTAAATAACTTTTAATATTACTATGTAAGAATATTTAATTCTTTAAACAAGGAATAGCTATTCATGATTTCAACACTCCATGATCCAACTCATCATCAGCTTTGATTTTGAAAACATAACATTTTGTTTACATTATAAATCTTCATAGTTAACACCCCAACTCATGAACAAATAAATAACATAACAACTTTTAAAATAAAGACTAAAAATAATAGTAAATGAAACACCAAGGCAAGAGAAACACTGGATGTAACTAAAATGGAAGAGCTGGAGAGTAACTGCAAGTCATTAAATGTTGTCAAAGTACAAATGCCAGGTTTCCAAGGCAAAATGAAAAAAAAAAAAAAAAGGCTAAAAATGAGAAGAGGATCAAGAGTGAAAAAGCAAACAAAAATGGGATTGAAGAATTTTCAGCCCAGGGATATAAGATCTTGGGTGATAGAGAACTGTGTGATGGGAAATTCTTATTCTTATAAAAAAGTGGTAATATTAGATGGCTCACTGAATATTCCAAATGTAATAATATGCTTTGGCTTATAAATTCTAAATAAGTCCACTTTTTTTAAAGAAATCATATGATTGGGAGAGATAAATATATCAAGGATATCCACTTATTTCCTTTCTAGTTTAGCCCTCAGACATGCCTTGACTTTTTTAACCCAATCACTAAAGCAAAACATTTAAGATTTGACTCACACATGACAAAATATAAATAAACATTAAACTGCAACAGAAACATAAGAAGGATATCATTTAGAAATAGTGGTAACCTGTTTAAGGTTTTTAATTCAATGAATTGTATATATAACATCTAAAGAAACTTTGTAGATATAGTCAAAAGAAAATAAGGAAAATTCCTTGAGGTTATAAATATGTATAGTGTTATAGGCATATTTGCTGATTCAGCAGTTATTGATGACAGTTACATATTTTGATTCCCTTATAATTGAGAATTTGATTTCTATGACTATGGTGATAATAAAGCAGAGGTTTTGTGTCTGAACTGCAAGCCAAGATCTAGCAGCCAAATTGGAAGTCAGGGTCCATGAAGTTCTACAACCTCAGAAATATAAACACATATATCTCTAACACTACATGGAAAAAGGTAATAATACCACCAAGATATTTGTTTCTATGTTTCCAGTTTTAGGTAAAGAACTTGTTTTGTTTTACTGAGAATCATAATCAGAAGATTATTTGGCAAGTTGATGTAAGGATTAAATCAATAAAAATCAGGGGGCCTGAATTCCAAAGTTAAGAACTTAGCAGCAGAAGAAATAGTTTTAGGAGACAGTCATTCTCTTTTGAAGGCTGCTATAGAGCACACTACAGAAAACTTTGAAAGAACAACCCTACTTAACCACACTGGTTTCCTGCAGAGAATATCCCCAAATACTATATCAATTTAGAGTCCAAAGCAAAATGAACAGTACTATTATGTAGTCAGCAACAGGCATAATAAAATCATTACCTGCAAATATTGTAAATGCATCACAACAGACCCTATAGATAGTAAAAATAAAATAATGTTATGACATTTTTATACAAGTGAAATAAATATTTATTTTTAAATAAATTTTATTTTAATTGATTGCACATATATCCATGTATGTATTATAAATATATATATTACATCATTATCTACCATGTAGTTCTCCCACAACCTTGTCATCCATGAACCATCATCTTAATCTCTTGTGTACATTTCTCCCCTGATATCAACCCCCTCCCATGAAGTAAATATTTAGATGAAATGCTTGAATTACTAAAAAGGGTATAATTTAATATTGGATGGGAAATAGCATATCTCAAAAATTTTGCATCTTTTAAAGAAACTGAATATTTAATTCAGGACAAACAATATTTCTGAACCTTTATTGGGTGAATAATTCAGTATTATGAAAATTCCTAAAGAAATTAGAAAAAAGGTAAACTTTTAAAATGAAAAGTCTAGGACAATCACTCCTCTCTATATATTTAATTTAAGATGTTTAATAAAAATAATGGCATTTTTCAACCAGAGATATATGACTTTACATCATAATTGAAGATTTATGTCTGAAATACTTGCAAGATAAACATATAAAACCATTGTATTTCATCCTAGTGACAGGGGAAATTATATAATTTTAACCTTAAATGTAATTACACCATTAAACAGTTATTAATAGGAAAAACTTTAAAAATATTAGACTCAACACAAGGAACTTTTTAAAGCTATGATAAAAATGTATAATAAGTAGCTTATGGTAAAAAGAACACTTAATATGTAATTCTGAAAACTTCAAGTAACATGAATAAAATAAGAATGTTTTCTAGGTGTGTCAAATATACTAGAGTACAATAATGCCTTGCATTCTTTTCAATAATGTGAAGAAAATCAATAAAATTTGCAAGTGCTAAAGTCAGAGAAACAAAAGCATCCTTAATTTAATTTCACAATTAAATTATGAATGTGAATACAGAAAATATAAATATTGCTAATAGATAAATTAAAAGTATGACTTGTACTGCTTTGTTTTATATGGATTTATATAACTTATTTTCAAAATTTCTTTGAAAATACATGCCTTAAATAATAAGTAAATACTGGAAAAAGAACATAATTGATAATATTTTACCCTGCCAAGTTAATGAAATATTATAGCTAAAATATTTGATAAGGTGCAGTATTTATCAAAACACCATATACAAAAACAGCAATGACAAAATGAAACAAAATAATGAACTCAAACTCAAAGAGAATATTGCTTCAGCATTAAATTATGGGCATTTATTTTTGTTTATAATTGAGGTTTTTCCTAGAATGTGTTTCCAGAAATGAAATTGTTATTAAATTATGTTTAACTCACACTTAACTTTCATTGTCAAGTTCTTCTTCAAATAGATTGTGATAGGTTGCTGTATATCCATGAGAGGTGAAGTATAATCTGAATTTTTTAATTTTCATTTTTATTTCTGAAATGAAATGAAGTACTTTGCTTATCCAAAAGTAACACATACTTATTTTAAATTAAATTTCATCTTTAATTCACATTGACATTTCTGTTGTTTTGAATTATTGACCATTGCTATACAATTTTGCTTTTTCTTTTCCATGAAGAATTCTGTTATTTGCATATTGATCACATGAGTATATTTTTTTATATGAATAGTTATATTTTTTGAAAGACTTATCTTTTAAAGATGCAACTTGATTTGCATCAAGTTTCAAGAATGCAACTTGATTTGCATTCATGACTTACTTGTTTCTTTTGTTATATAAGCAGTTTTATGTTTAATATAAAAATATTCATTCACATTATAGATTGTTTTTGTGACTAAGAAATCCCCTTCTACTATAAAGACATTCCATTTTTTTTCTAATTTCTTAAGTTATTATAAGAATCTTTTTAAAACTTAAGAAAATTGTTAACTTTTTAAAAGGATTATCTATCTTACATTAACTATTACAAGAAATAAAGATCTAATACAATACTTTATTTTTGTATGTATGTTTTTACATGGATAGTTCATTGCCAAAGTATAACTCACAGAATAGTCTTTTACTATTGCTTGAAACTTATGGGAAATTATATACATGAATGAAAATGCTCATATCACATCTCATTGATTTTTTACAAACTGAAAAGGTACATATTTTATAATCAAAAGATCAAGTATTTGAATTTTGCTACTGTCAAACATTAATATCATATATATATTTTAGCCCCAAACTGAAAATGAAAAATTAACCAGGTGCTAACCAATAAATTAATTAAAGACAAAGTTAATTTAATAATGTTACCAGTATTATTATTAATAATTTAATAGTTATTATTAGTAAATAGTTATTATTAGTAAAATAATAATAAGTTTAATAATAATAATGTTACCAGGAGTAAATCTCAAAAATAACCAAAGATGATAACCAAAGTTGAGGAAAAATATAAAGCAATTTCAATTCTTCGGCTGACTGACAGAAGTTCAAAACTATCTTCATTTGCGGAACTAAATTAAACTATAGAATAGAAAGGTAAAACAGTAATTTTAAACATAAAAATAAACAAAAGAAAATGTCACCATAGTTATCCTATATGACTGCAATTGATATCTAGAATATATTTTGCCCTGGCTATTATAAAAATTATAAGGCTAGCTAACAACCTGTAATTTAATATGCTCAGTATTTTGACAGTTCTTATAATTTCTCCAAGACCAATCAAAAAGTATATTTTGAATGATGTGACTAACACAAATGAGAAATGGAAAAAAGATTCTTCTAGATATGAACACACCACTCTAGGGAAGATTAAATATTACAACTTTGAGATAACAATTTTCCCCTTTTCAATGTTTTGTCTTCAAAAATCACAGCTACCATCTTTAGCCAATGGATTAATATGAATTAAAAGCAAAGTGAAGAGATGATATATTTGGGTATGACTGCATTACACTTGCTATTTTCTCACATATTCATACACCAATTTGTATGTGACCTGTAGTCAAAAGTTTTAATACTTCGCAAATAAAGATCCTAATGCCTAGTCTAATTTGAAGTTTAAATAATTAAGCTTTTTAAAAATATAATGTCCTGAGTATTGGGATTAGCATTAAATAAAGCATGAACAATTATTTAGTGTCAACATGTTACAAACAATATTGGAATACATTTATACTAAAACAAAGTAAATTGTTTCATCAACATACAAATTTTAACTGGCATCAAGATTTTATCTGTTAACCTGTAAAGTCCCTCATCACTTGTATTAATCCAGAATTACACATGGGAATGGAGAGTTCAATATATTTAAATATATTTAATTTAATGCAGTACTTTATTAACAAAGTCTAAAACTCCATAACCAATTTTGAAAGAATTCAATTTAAAAGAACTCTCAAAACAACAGGAACTTATAATAGCTTTTGTCTGTGCTTCCCTAATCTATTTCTAATCAATGTCTATCACAGTTTTCTCACATTTTTATTAAAAATTGCTTTAATGTTTGCTTTGAGTAAACACTGACTCCAGTATGCCACATCTTCTGCCAAGTCTACTTTGCTAAGTTTTGAGAATTTCCATGATAAAATGAACCCAGAAATCCCAGTCCAACCTTAACTGTCAGCTATCTAAACATGCTACAACTATGTATGGCATAATGGAGATTGACCAAAGTCTGTTTCAGCTACATGATAAAATGATAATAAAATGTTAGGAATGTATATTTTCTCTTTATAATTTGTGAATAATTTTAACACACTCAGTAAATATTCAGTGACTAGGTGTTTATCTACATAGAACTTACCTAGGAAACATAGAAGCAAACTTTGCTTTGCTTAATTACAGTAAAACAGATTTGATAACATATAGAAAACAAAAAATTAATAAATTTTGCATCAAAGAAATTTTCCTTACACTCAAAATATTAAAATCTTTAGTATAGAAAAACAAATAAGGGAATTATGAAAGAAAACAGGAAGTCAATAAAATGAAGTGGGATTTGTTGTAGGTTATCTGTGAATTATCAAACATAAAATCTGCACATTTCTAACATTCTAAAAAAAAAAAAGATTGAATATTCTAACAAGGCTAAATGCAATTTCAATTCCTTCCAAAAGTAGACCTTCAATCAAATTTCCCTGGGCATACTGCTGCTGTAATCTTCAGGATAAGACCCTCTCTTTTCCTCCTATCTGCCTTCACCTAAACATGTTTTTCTGTTGTGATTAATGTGCTCATCCCACCCTTTTTCTGTCTCTAGAAACCTTTCTCCTCAGTTCCCCTACTTGCTACAATGAGATAGTGTTCAGCCTTTGAATTGTTTGATAAAGAAACTAGATCTTCAATTTGATATGATGATGAATTTTGTGATAAACTATTCCTTTAAAAGCTCTTAATATTCATGAAGTGACTAGAAACACTTATGTGATTTAGATGTAGGAGATTCCTGGTTTTCTGTTGGTGAACTACTTGGTTAGGTTTTGCTTATATCTAGAAATAAGAACATAAGAAAATATGACTAAGTTCACCAAGTTCTTTACACACACACAAATATTAAAGGTAATTTCAGCTGATGGTTTTAGAAGTTTTGCTTATCAAAAAGAAAATATGTAATTAATTGTCTTGTTTAGTTCATGGGTTACAGTAATTAATTAACCAATTAGCTATGTCAAAACATTAATTTTCACCCCTACAGCCAGAGTTTAAATATCTTTAGTCATCTCCATTCAATAAAATAACTGATGCTTCTTCTATATTCTCTCTCAGGGATAATGTAGTGAGTATACAGTTATCATGATTATCTACATTCAGCAGTATTCTATAATATGATGTAGTAATAAAAAACCAAATGCATTAGTTGTTTTTGTTAATTGGATATGGTTAATTCACAGTGACACTGATTAAGAAATATTTTTTCATGTCCCAAAATGATCTTAGGAAATTGTTTTATGCATTATTCACCACATGGAATGGGCATATGTTAAGATCATAAGAACAAAAATTTTTCTTCAAATTTGAAATATCTAAATGTTCAGAGAGAGACTGCTGTTTTCTAACAGTATCACACTAAAAGGGATTGTATGATATCAAATACATCTAACTGAAGAGTTCATATTTAGCGTTTTGAATAGTTATTCTGTGCTGATATTTTCTACCTATCTTTGATTAAAAAAATCAAGGTACATGATCAGGGAAGTTAAGAAGCTTAATTATTATACTTATACAATTAAAACATTATTCGTCAGTTGTAATAGTTTCATCATAAAAGTTAGTTGATATAATTAACAAATGACATGAATATCTTTTTTTCAAACTATACAGTTTATTTCAGGCTTAAAATGTATCTATAAAAGAAAATTAGGATACAAGAAGATATCAGTATGCAAATTAGGATACAACAAGATGTCAATGTGACAAATATTACAAGTTTTAAAACTTTAAGACAACTTGAAATTTGGATACAATTATAGAAGTAACAAATGGGGATGTTCTCCAATATTCTGGTTATGAGATTTTTTTAAAAAATAGTTTTTTAAATTTTTTATGGGAAGAAAGCAAATTACATAGATAGGTATACATATTACAATACCGTGATTATGAAATTATAGCCATGCAAAATAATATATTATTTACTGATGTGTGATTTAAAAGTTTCAAATACAGCTGGAATGGCAAACATCAAATCCAGTGTACTGATTATTATTTGTGGGAATGTATAATGGAGAAAAGGTTAGAAGAGATACACAAAGAGAATTTCAACTATCTCTGTGATGGTTGTTCTTTTTTGTTTGAATTAAATTATTTTTTAAATTTGCATATATATATGTATTTATATTTATGTTACATTATTACATTATTATGTACACCGGGGCTTTCCCACTTCACTAACACCTGTTAACCATTCTGATCTTTTGTGCCCTTCGTCTCCCCCACCTTTTTCCCCCTCTTTCTCTCTTACTCCATTAACAGTCCCATTTGTTGTTTATTTTTTCTTATTTGTTTGTTTTTCCCTATATCCATCATATACATGAGACCATCCTGTATTTCTCTTTTATCTTTTTGACTTATTTCTGCTAATATGAGTCTTTCTTGTTCCATCCAGGTTGCTGCGAATAACATGTGTTTGTCCTCCTTGATTGATGCATAGTATCCATCGTGTATATGTACCACATTTTTTTTTTAGCCAATCTTCTGTTTTGGGGCATTTGGTTTGTTTCCAAATCTTGGCAATTGCAAATAGAGCTGCAATAAACATGCGTGTACAGGTGTCCTTTTGAATTAGTGTTTTCATGTCTTCTGAGTAGATTCCCAGTAGTGGGATTGCTAGGTCAAATGGTAAGTCCACTTTCAATTGTTTGAGGGTCCTCCACACAGTCTTCCATAGTGACTGGACCAGTTTGTACTCCCACCAGCAGTGTAAGAGAGTTCCTTTTTCTCCACATCTGTGCCAACATTTGTTTTGTCCGTTTTATTTATATGGGCCATTCTTACTGGTATAAGATGGTATCTCAGTGTGGTTTTAATTTGCATTTCCCTGACCATTAGTGATGTGGAGCATTCTTTCATATGCCTATTAACCATTTGTATCTCCTCTTTGGTGAAGTGTCTTTTTAGTTATTCTTCCAATTTTTATGGGGTTCTTTCCTTTGATTTTGTTGAACTGTAGGATCTCTTTGTGGATCTTTGTTATCAGATCCTTGTCACTTGTCTGGAGGGCAAAAATTTTCTCCAAGTCAGTTGGGTTTCTTTTTGTTTCGTTCATAGTCTCTTTTGCTGTACAGAAACTTTTTAGTTTGATAGAGTCCCAACTGTTAAGAGATAATGGAGGTATTACTATTTCAGACTTCAAACTATACTAAAAGCCATAATACTTAAAACAGTATGGTACTGGTACAAAAACAGACAGACCAATGGATCAGAATCAAACACCTGAAATAAAACCACACATATATGGTCAACTAATCTTTGATAAAGAGGCAAAAAACATACTCTGGAACAAGGTAACCTCTATAGTAAATAGTTCTGGGAAAACTGGATCAAAACATGTAATAAAATGGACCAGGATAACACCTTCACACCCTGTACCAAAATCAACTCAAAGTGGATAAAGGACCTGGAAGTGAGATCTGCAACCATAAAATACATAGAAGAAAACCTGGGCAAAACCCTTCATGAATTTCATCTCAGAAATTGATTTTGGGAAACAACTATGGCCAGCAAAAAAAATGAAGGAAAACATAACAGCTGATATGAATATCTTTTATTGTCCCTTTTACTGTCACACATCTCTGAAAATAACAAAAATATCCTCACAACTGAAAAATATATAGTTTTTTATGTATTAAATTGGCTTTTTTTGATTGCTAGACAAAAGAAATGTATGGTATTCTAATGTGTTTCACATCTAAGAAAAGAAAAGAAACACAAAGAAGTAATGTGTTTCAAAAATGATTATACAAACTATTATTAAATAACTTTTTTCATTATTGCAAGAGTTTGGCACATTTATTATACTTAGTACACACGCTATTTCTGAGACTACTTAGTACACACACTATTTCTGACACTAGAATGAACTAAAAGCACATTCATATCTCATTTTCCACTAAACAGAAAACTGAAAAGTAAATTTCAAAGACAAAATTGTTTAATGAATAACTGAATCTAATAGATATTTTATAGCTAAACCAACAATAAATTTTTCAGTGTATCATCATAAAATAAGTTTTAATTGAAACCTAATGTTCAGACGTGTTATCCAACCAGTCTCTAAATTCATTTAAATATTTGCCATTGAATTGAAAGGAATTTAGAGAAATATATTTGGGTACATTAGCATGTTATTTAACATGAGTAGTATCTGATCTCATAGACATGTTACAGTATGGAGTACTTTAAGGAAATGTGATTTTGTCTTTTGCTAAGACGTGTTGCTCACTTTTATTTTGCTGTGTATTTCAAAGTTAAATGCAAATGGGGATTATTTTATGGTATTTTTATTGTTAAATCTGAAAAGATATTTTTATCACTAATCAAAATATAGCTTAACTACATTACACTTAATTCTATGGGTATTCTCTCAAGACCAGTCTGGTTGTGAAAATGTCTTAAAGATTTAGTAGAAATTTAAGAAGATATTACTGATGAAAGTAAAAGAACAGTTAAAATTGTAGTGTATAATTGATGTAAGTAATTTGTATGGACAGATTATTCTATTGTGAAACTGTAATGAGAAGAACCTTGATATTAATCATGCATCCAATACTATTGTTTTAAATGAGCTCTGAAGGAAAGCATAACTATATTTCATGTACCATGTTCGTTAGTAGACTTTGTTAGTTGTGTTTGACTTGTATCTTTGCTCTTTTCATTAGAAAGTAGTGTTATTACAGTGTCCTAGAATTCATTTTGGTATTGTAATTATCTCAATTTAATAGAGTGAAAAGTTAATTATATAAATATTGACTTTATGAAATATGCAAAACTTATTTTTTCAATGGCATAAATCCCAGGCTTAGTAAAGAAGTTTGTAATTCATTGATGTTTACTCTGGATTAATTGTGGATAACTTAAGGCTGCTTGGAAGCTACTTCTTCCTTGCTATCAGGTCCAATTTCTTGTGGAGAACTTAATAGTAGATAAGTTTGTAAATTGTCCACAGATTATAAGTTGTTACCAATAAAGGAAGCTGCACGTAAGGGTCATTTTGTTGATGGCATATATTTCAAATTATGTAAACCATACAAAGTCTACATTTAAGATGTTGAGGCTGTGGGAGGGGGGCTAAAGGGATCTTTCTATAAAAATACAAAATTGGCATTTATACTAAAATCATTGTTATCCTCTTGAATTTTAGTTACTTGACTAAGATATCTATAGATACATTTGCAGTATATTCCTCTTCTAGAGACACTGAAAGTAAAATTGAGATGCTAACTTTAATTTGAGTACAATTAATAGCAACAGTGTGAGAAAGGCAGATGTTACAGTGTTTCCTCTGCCCTCCCATTTCTCTTTCCAAAGGTCTCTCAACTAGTCTGTTCCTCTGGAGGCACCCAGGGATTCTGACTATTTCTTCCTTGCAATGAGTTTGGTCATATTACTGGCTTTGCCTAATGGTCTGTGGGTGGAAATGATATGTCACTCTCAGCAAAAGCAATTAAACCTGACGTGCTTCATTCATCTCTCTTTTCCCTTTTGGTGGCCACCAGGGAAGCTACAAAAGTTGAATGACAACAACAATCAGTGACCTGTGCTCCACTGTCTATATTTGAGAATTAACCTTATGATGCCTTAAATTTTAAGTGATAAATAAGGTTTTGTTTTATTAACCCAGAGTTATTGTGGGGCTACTTTGTTATTGAAGCATATAACCTAGTCCCGCCTGATTAATACAAATGACAGCGAGAATTTGGAGCTTTTATAAATGATCTATGTGTTATGAATATTGGACAAGATATATATATATATATGTATATATATAAGGGTTTATAATTGATTTTACAAATATATTTATTTTCTATGTCTAGAAAATAAAATGTTTATATGCATATGAACTAAAACATTCCTGTTGTTAATATTAGCTTGTTTTTAACAAGGGTACTTGGAAAAGAAATATATTATGTATTTCTCAATTTCTGAATTTGCAGAACTTTTCTTGAATAGCTTACTTCTAAGACTCTTTTATCTGATCTACAGTATTAAACTAAACTGTCTGTAATCATGGGGGTTTCTTCTTCATGAGCTAAGACTAGGGCACACGTTTTTTATTTTGTTATATGTGATCTAGTCAAATTGAGAATTATAACAGCACTGCAAAAAAGATCCTGAGATTTTAGATTATTTATAAAAAATACCACAAATAAAAAGGAAGGTTTTGAATTTTTAAAAGTAATGAGATGCGATTTTTCCAAATAATGTTGAAATGTATATATTGATTTAATAACAAATGTTATGTCACAACATAAGTTATATCTTTGTCTTACTATAAATTCACCCACAGATATGTGATTTTTTTTATGTAAGACTGTAATTCAAATGCAGTGTCTGCTGTAGAACTTAACATAAACATATTGTATATCATAATACTTATACATTATAGAAGAATCCATAGTTAATATTTTCTCCTTTAGGGTATGTGTGGTACTACAGTTTAATTAAGATACTCAGAACATAAGCTTTCTAAATCACTGGGAACTATCAATAGCAAATAAAAAAATATGGTATATTGCTATTATTTCTATATTGACAAAGTGACCTAACATGAATTTTAAGATCCAAATTTAAGAGCTAATTAAGTTGTACAAATTTTAATAAACTACCTCTAACAGACAGTTTAAGGAACATATTTCTCTCACAAAATATCAGTTTTAAGAACTTGCTTCATAATTTTGATTATTTAGAAATTATAATACATTTTATTTTTAGGTCATAGGAATAAAATGTGTTAATAATATTTAAATGCATTAAAATAATATTGTAATATACTATTTTATAATCTCATAAGACATACCATAAATGAAACTACGAGTCTATCTTTTCTATAAAGCATTAAGACAGAAAAAAGTGGTAGAAATTAATATTGGCCATTAACTTTTATATGACACATATTCTTATCAGTCTACTTTGTTTGAGGCTCGTTTGAGCTCAAACAATTAAGGAAACCTCTGCCTCTTGAAAATAAGGTTTTCAGTGAATTCAAGTTTTTTTCTTTAAATTTGATTTGTCAAGTTCCTCACTATTTTCTTCAATCTGATTTAGCTTTTTTCACTTTATCTTATTTTTCTACCACTTATTGAAGGAAATTTATAGTTATTAGATGAAAATTTGTGTGTGTGTGTGTGTGTGTGTGTGATACTGGATTAAAAGTGAGCGAGGGAGTTATTTTCCTGTATACCACCAGGTATCTATCTACTTGTAGGTTAAATGAGTTTAAAGTTTACTCTACTCAGAACAAAGCAGCTAGTGATATGGAAAATAGAAGAATGTTTACACATCAACAGTGCCTGTGCAAAGTGGGGATGGCAAATGTATTTGGGATGAGAGCCAACCATTCTCCATGGAAAAGGAATTGTGTACTGATCTCTGAAAGACTGTGTAATGATGTCAAGGTCATAAGAATAAGGGTGGGTATGAAAAAGAGAAATCGAAGAGTCAGAACATTAACAAGATAATTGACAGAGCTCTATAAATACATGAAGTCAACCCTTACATATGATACATCGAAAATATTTAGCAATATTACCAAGGCATGACTAAATTTCTCAGGAAAAAAAATGGAGATAGATAACAGTTTGTGTTGAATGTCTGTCTCAGAAATAAAATCATGAGGACTGGAAAAATAGGGTAAAATGTGCTAAAGAAAGCAAGGAAGGTAGAAAAATAAGCAAAATAATTTTGCATAGACCTAGATTCTCAAATTTATTTCAAGCACATTTTCTAAATCTGTGGAGCCCAGAGTGCTTAGAAGATATATTGATTTTAGTCACATGTATCTATCTATCTATCTATCTATCTATCTGTCTGTCTGTCTGTCTGTCTGTCTGTCTGTCTGTCTGTCTGTCCATCCGTCTGC
>PVHY01005070.1:46075-86780 GCA_004024945.1 Uropsilus gracilis
TCTATCTATCTATCTATCTATCTATCTATCTATCTATCTATCTATCTATCTATCTATCTATCTATCTATCTATCTATCTATCTATCTATCTGTCTATCTGTCTATCTGTCTATCTGTCTATCTGTCTATCTGTCTATCTGTCTATCTGTCTATCTGTCTATCTGTCTATCTGTCTGTCTGTCTGTCTGTCTGTCTGTCTATCATCTGTCTATCTGTCTATCTATCTACCTACCTACTACTCACTTATCCAATCTTTAATTGATTTTTAAATAAATAACACCGGTGTTCCCATCAGTAATTACCATGATAGTGTGATTCCACTATCATAGACTGTTGTAACTACATCCATTCCTGTTTTCTTTGTTCCAACCTTTTCTTCCTTCAGTGTCACATTTCTGTAGTCAGCTCTCAAGTTAATTTTTCAGCTTGTCTTTATCATTTTTTTTTTGAGACTAGATCTTGCTATTTTTGCCCTCGGAAACGCAGGCTCACATTGCCCGGGGTACCATGGACTCAAGCAATCCCCAGCCTCAGCTTCCCTGGTAGGTGGGATTACAGGCGTGCGCCACCACGCCCAGCTATTGTTTTGGAACCGGGTCTTGCTACATTGGCCTGAATGAGACTCGAATATGATTCCTGCTTCCCACTGCAGCTTCCTAGGCAGCTGCTTACAGACACGCACCACCATGCCTGACCCTATCTATCAATTTAGTTAATATATATTTCACCTATATGTAACAACATACAGAATTTATCTGTCTCCTCCTTAGCACTATCTATTCTCCTTAGCCCTGTTCTCCTGAGTACTATCCTTTCAACGCTCCATCCATCTATTCATGCAACTGGCATGAATTTATATTTTTTGATAGATGAGTAGTATCACTGTGTGTGTTTGCATGTATGTATGTTCGTATATGTCATATCTTCTTGATCCACAATATAAGTGTTCTGGGGTACTGATGGTGTTTTCCTTGTTCAGTGCTAGTAAATAATGCTAGACTAAAAATGGGAGGGCAAATGTCCTTTCAGATTATAATGATTTTGGATAGATGCCTAGGACTGGAGTTACTGGGTCAAACAACCGATTCATATTTTGAAACACCTCCATACTGTTCTTCATAAGAGTTGGACCAGTTTGCTTTACTACCTGCCATGTAAAAGTGTTCCCTATTCTCCATATTCTCATCAGCATTTATTTCTGATCTTTTCAGTATGGACCATTCTCACAGAGTTATTTCATTGAAGTCTTGGTTTGCATTTATATCTATAATAAAAATGATTGTGAAAACTTTTTCTGTGACTGTTAGCTGCCCTAATATCTTCTTTGGAGAAAAAATAAAGGGAAATCACTCAAATATATAAATTCAGAAATGAAAATTAAGTACACAGCTGATATTAGAAATATAGAAAGAATCCTAGGATGCTGCTATGAACATCAATGATTGCCTAACCAAGAAGAAATGGATAAATAACTACAAGTATTTAACTAATAAAGAATGAATCATGAAGAAATAGAAGACAATTGTGTGAAAATTCCATAATTTATTTCTTACCTCTAGAGAGTCTAATTAAGGTGAATATGTGCTATTCACATGATATGTGCTATTCAGTTTTATAATGTCATTTATGTCATCTCTATACTATAGTTAAAAATAAAATTAGTCCTTTAGTATCTGGCATGTTGCAACTTTAAATATATGTTAAGTATTCTAATGTGTGTGGAATGTGGAAGCAGGTTAAGACATGGATTTTATATAAAAAGAACACTTTTTATCTATCTAGTCCCCCCTGACACACTAGAAGGTGGGAAACAGCACATCTCTCCCCTGTAACCCAGCTTCCTAACTGCTTTGGAATGTCCCAAGAGACATATGAGCTATTGGTAATAACTGTAACCCCACAGGTAAATTCCCCTATTACTACCCATATCCCTACTGTATGTCATGTCCTTTTAGGAGTCAGGTTAGTACTTCCTCATTAGCTCATGGTGATCATTTCTCTACCAGGGTATAAAAGAGACTTCGTAGCTTATTTAAAGTTGGACCTGGTCATGTTTCCCAGTATACCTATTCTGTGGCCTGCCCTACAGATTGCTATCAATCTCTTCCATTTCATTTCTTCTTCTTTCTCACACACGACTCCTAACAAATGTCTATATTTGTTTTAAAATATTTTCCTTGCATTTATTTTATTTTTGTTGATGACACAGTATATCATTTAATCATTAAAAATATCTTTAGGAATAATGCAAGAGAAATACACATTACCAATTCTGATGCTATAAAAACTGTGGTTTAATGAAATTCTAATTCTTTTACTGTATCTATTACAGGAGCTATCATAACAACTTGCAAACATTAGCACATTATTTTTTATTGTATCACATTCTAAGAAATAGCTTTTCCTTTTTAATTTTCATCTTCATTGATTTTTAAAGACATATAATATTATTTCCCTATGATTATTTTTATAAAACATTACCTTCTTTTAATGTAAATGATATAGTTTATATAGAAAAATAATTTGAATATAAATTTATTTTATGTTTAATTGAGTCTAATTCAGTTTACAGTTTTTTTTATATTGAGATTTACTCAGAAAATAGTACCATCAGAAGAACAAAGTTCCTCATTTTTATTATTATTTGAAAGACAGCTCTGCATAAATTCATTCAATCTTCCACTTTCAGTCACACAAATATAGTTTTTTACTAAATAATCTGAATTTATAACATGCTATTACACACTCAATCCAAAATGATGCCTGTGGTGTCTAGTTTTAAAGAAAAATACCATGCTTTGGATGCTCATGTCTATTATTGCTAAAGAGAGTATTAACAACAATGAGCATTTATTTATTATTTGCTGTTCTCCATGCTTTGTGAACTGTGGTTAAGCATTATAATTTTGCTTCATAAATGACAAGAAGCCTGAAAAATGGAAAATTACTGTTATCTCCATGCTATATAGGGGGAAACAGGTTGGAGAGATTGCAGGAATCCCTGTGACCACACTGCTCTGGAGCTACCTGAAGAGATTATAAATGCAGACGTCTTGAGCCCACATTCCTGCTCACACAACACATGATACTTTCTTCACTTCTGCAAACCTCATCTTGCTTTCTGCAAGACTTGGTCTAATGTATTATTTTTAAAACACCATTTTATCTTAATAAAACTGTCACCCTTTTCCTGAAACATCTGCTTGTGTTGATCTCAGGGCTTTCATAACATTATTTCTCAATATTTTCCAAGCATTAACTACTATCATCATAGTAGTTTCCATGTATTTTCTGTTAATGGAATCTCAACCCATCTCCAGACATTTGATTCATTTTTTTGACATACTCTTACCAGAATTTGTTGAAAGCTCAATAGTGATACCCCTTGATGGAAGTTAATATATATATACAATCACAGGTAAAAATCCAAGAATGAAATGGAAGGTATTGTATGTTTACCAGGAGCTTTTAGGAGCCAACTAAAATTGGAAGGGAAACAACTTCATACTAATCATCACTGTGACTCAATAATATGTAATAGATTAGACTGAGACCCCGTCATTACCTTTGAAGTTTGTTAAATAAAATATGGGATCACTTTTGCTACTTGAAGTTCAACTTACTTTTCATAAGCAGAACTGGGTAGCACTACAAAGAGATAAAATTTGGAGTGATATGCAAATTGATAAGGATTTCCAGTTTTGAGATACTCAGCAACATACAGAGAGTACATTTACCTCAATTGTCCTTTTTCAAAGGATAATTCACAACTGGGAAAAATATCTTTGTGTTCTTTTTTATAGGATGCTTTAAAATCCAAATACCTTCTTTGAATGTATATTTCCCAACTTGGTATGATGATAATTTTCAAAACTTGATAGAATTTTATAATGAATATTCATAAATTTGCAACCTGGAAACTAACGTTATCACTGGGTTTATTTTCAATGTCTAGCCTTCTTTCCACACATCTGCTTATAAATCAACAATTTTTAATTTTGGATGCCATTCATAATAAAGGTGGCACCAATATATTTCCCTTTAAATATTTCATTATGAGCATATATATACACACACACGTACACATACATACACACACACATATATATATATTTATATATGTTGTAATGTTCAAAATAGAAAATATTATTTTGTTAACTTTTGTTTTGTGGTGGTATGATGATTTAAAAATAAATAATATTATTTGGAATATCTATTCATCCCTTCAAATTACTGCAGTTATGCCACTGTCATGATTTATAAGTAATAAGGCTTGTAGAAAGGAAATGACTGTTGTTGCTTCTGCCCATGCATAACATGTCTAAATTAAAAACATGGTTGTAAACTGGCGATGTTGTCACCTTTGCCGCAGCTCAGCGCGCAAATTTAATTCATAAATCCTTCAGCAGTGCAATTTCAGGCCTCAACACTGAGCACCAGCATCCTCCTCATAGAGGCCTTTTAATTACCTTGTCCAGTTGCAAGCGAGCTATTTATGGCAAGAGACAGGAGTCTCTGCCATGGTTCTGCAGTGTCATTGGGGCAACCTTTTGGGGAACAGCAGAGCTGATATAACTACCCAGGATCTCAAGCACTTCAGGTCTTGATCAAAAGAACTCTACTGGATGCAGTTGAATAAAACATTACTGAATATGTCAGACTGAAATGATTTCTGCCTAAAAAGGACTTTAGTTGAATTAATGAGACTGTGCTTTTCTACGAACTTTGGAGCTTTCATTTGAGGAAATTGATTTTGTTGTTGTTGTTTGCATTTCCAAGTGCTCCATTTAATCAGTGTTTCAACCTTATGAATGCATTTTTAATATTAACTGGTGTTTTGCCCTGGCGTTCAACAATTTTACTGATGCTTAAAAAATGTTAGTACCTATTCATTCATTTATAAAAAGATCATGGCTCCTTTTGAAAATCATCCTGATAGTCATTTTGGAGAGAAAATTAAGGTGCCCTTAAAAGGTTTATTACTTTTACATAGATATATAAAAAGTGGCATAGAAACTTCCCTTAGAATTTTCTCTTACAATAAATACCAAACAGGTATTAAGATATGAACAATAGTACCTCCATAGAGAAAAAGTTTCCATCAGATAATAATTTGAAAAATTATTATCAAACATATTTGATAAACAATATGTTTTAAGAATTAATTTTGGGCCAGGCATGGTGGTGCATGCCTTTAATTACAGCCTACAGAAGGCTGGGAATCACTCGAGTCTGTGGAATAGAGAACTACCCTGGTGTTTGAGACCTGCCAGGAGCAACATAGCAAGACCTAGTCTCAAAAAATAGCTGGGCATGGTGGTGTATACCTGTAATCCTAGCTACTCGGGAGGCTGAGGCTGAGGATCACTTTAGTCCATGGTACCCTGGTCAACGTGAGCTGGTGTTTCCCTGGGCAACAAAGTGAGATCTAGTCTCAAAAAAAATTAATTTTGTTTTTCCAGTTCAAGCATTTTCCCACTACTTACAAAATAATGATATGATATACAGATCAGAGATCCATACACTAATTTTTACTCTTAGTTGTACATAAGAAGAGTTAGGAAATTTTCAACATTTTCAAGCAAACATTTTCAATCAAAAAAGAACAAAAATCACTGACCAACTATACTCTTAAATTAGGTTTCAGTTAGTTAATAGCCACAACCCATTCTCCTTACCAAAAATATAGTATAGAAATAAGCAAATAAAATGTTTGCTAGCTCCAGAAAATAATAAGATCCTGTGTGAACTTGTAGCCATCTGACAACCTTGTAGTGCTTACACAGAGAGATAAAGGTCTGTACTTAGCCACACATTTTACATCACTGAGAAAAGTCCAAGACGCCTTTGAACATAATTTTCCAATTTGAAAAGTTATGAATGCTATCAGATTTTTCTAATGTGGTGGCCTCATGTAAAACCATACAGTTCTTATCAGTCTCTTAAGACATCAAAATCAAATGCATATTATCTCTTAAAATGCATTTTTCATATCAATATTATAATTTCAAACTCACTAATTTGTACAAAAATTGCAATCTCTCCCATATAACTAAGTATCCTTCATATTTTTAAAATCTAAATCCAAATGACCAGGTTACTGTAGTGAAAATTAATAGTTCAATCATATTAAAACAAAAAAATAAGGCGGGGGGGAAGCTTTTACTTGCATCTCAAACACATTAAAATTAAGCCACAATGACTCATGCCTGTAAGCTTCAGCCTACGAAGCGGCCGGGGCTAGGGATCGTGGTTCGAGTTCCGCCTGGGGCCCATAATGAGACCTAGTTTCAAAAAAATATATGGGCATGGTGGCATGTGCCTGTAATCCCAGCTACCTGGGAAGTTGAGTCTGGGGATTGCTTGAATCTGTGGTACCCCGAGCAATGATAGCCTGTGGTTCCACGGGCAAAAATAGCGAGACCTAGTCTCAGGAAAAAAAAAAAAAAAGTAAACCACAATGAGATATCATCTTACACCAGTAAGAATGGCCTACATCAAGAAAATAGACAACAAGTGCTGGCATGGATGTGGAGAGAAAGGAACACTCTTACACTGCTGGTTGGAATGTAAACTGGTCCAACCACTATAGAAAGCTGTCTGAAGGGCCCTCAAACTAAAGAAAATTAAACTAAAATTCGACCCAGCAATCTCTCTACTAGGAATATACCCAAACTAGACCTCAATACTTAAACAAAAGGAAACTTGTACTGATGTTTATTGCAACACTATTTGTAATTGCTAGGACATGAAATAAACCCATTGTTCTAAAACAGATGAATGGATTAAAAAGATGTGGTATATATATACACAATGGAATATTACTCGTCAATTAAAAATGATGAATTTGATGAATTCAAGATAACATGGATGGAACCAGAAGAAATTATTTTAGCAGAAACAAGTCAGACAGATAAAGAAAGAAACCAATGGTTTCACTAGTATATGGGATATAGGAAAAACAAACAAAAGACCAGGAAAGGACTAAGAAAAAGGAAATTCAAAAGTTACAAAAAGTTTAGGTAAATTTGAAAAACAAAACAATTTGCAAGTGAGAGTGCATTCTAAATGAATGCTCATAAAAAAGATGAATAACTATGTTTTGAAACAAAATTCGTTATCAAAGTGCATTTTACTTATAATTCATTCCTTGCTAAGATGCATTTCCTCAATATCTATGGCAGAAATTTATCTAAAAGTTTTAACAGTATATTTATTTCAACTAGATGAAATTCACAAATAAGTGAATTTTTTAATAGCATAATCTTTCTGATTTCAGAGCTAAAGTGTTGCTATGATTTCAGAATTTAAGAATGTACACTTAAAATATATATTAAACGATATACTTAATATATTATAGAAAATATATTTAAAATATATATTAAATAATTATACACTCCTTCAATGATTAATGTTAGTGATATTTTACTGTTTTTGCTATTAGAATAATTAAACTATATTGAATATGCTAGATATTGCAGCTAACAATGATTTAAGTAGATGAATATTATGGAATATTTTTGTGTAACAGATGCAAATGTTAGTCTAACAAAGTAGCATTAACACCACAGAGAACTAATAAATTTATAATAATCATTTTGATCAATGTTATTTCATTTATATGCTAAATAGATAGACTGAATGGATTATTATTTTTGAAGTGTTCCTTATTAAAGTTTTCTTCACAGTCAGAGTGTTCATTTGTGATATTTACTTCATTGTTCTTAAATAGGCAAATATTTTTAAAATATGCATTATAAAATCCAATAAAATGCATATCATATATCTTTAACATCTTATGAAATGATCACATCAGATTAACATATTGACTCAAAGCTTTTTAATATTCATTGCGGAAAAGTGTTACAAGTATTATTATAAGAGCATAGTTAATTTGAAAAACAATAATTTTAAGTGCTGATTTTGTAAATTAAATTATTACTTTTTAATAATGTGCTCTTTGGGGGAATGTTTAGATTAGTCTTCCTTCCATTTACAGAATCCTGTGCAAAAAAAAAAGGAATTCATTACAAATATCAGTGTTTACACAAAAAGAAGCAGAGGATAAACTATTAATTTATTTGAAGAAATAGTAATTTACAGACTATATAAGCTTCAGGTATTCAGTTTCTCACCTCAGGAAACAGATACATAATACCATGTCTGCCATTAAAAATTCAGTCACCATTCACTATTCCCTAAGTTCTGCAGCTCCTCTGTCTACAATTCTATTGTCAGAATCTAAAGGCTTGTTTGCAAATTAGATTTTACTTGTTTCTCTGCTTTTTTCTCTATATTCCACAGGTGAGTGAAATAATACTATAGTCCCTTTATTTCATCTGGCATAATCCCCTCAAGGTTCACTTATGTTGTTTTAAATGGGAAGATTTAATTATTTTACATGGCTGATTGTACCCCATTGCATATATACTAAAAGTTATTTATATATTTATCAATCTTATTTATATATTTATCAACCTTGGGGACTTAGGTTGTTTCCATATCTTGACTGTTTCAAATAATGTAATAATGAACTGAGGAAAATATATATAAATAAATTTTCAAATATGTATTTTCCTATTCCTCAGATAAATACACAGATGTAGATATAATATCCTATATATACATGAATTACTTTTGATGAGAAAACTTCTTATTATTTATAGTAAGTGAAACAATTTGCATTCTGAATAAGAGTACACAAGAGTTCCTTTTTCTTTACATACTTAGCAACAATTAATTTTTTTAAAATTTTCTTTCTTTACATACTTAGCAACAATTAATTTTTTTAAAATTTTTTATACAAGCCATTCTATTCTAATGGCAAAGATATGTCATTGCAGTTTTTATTTGCATTTGCCTTATAATAAGAGATGTAGAACATTTTTTCATATATCTGTTGTACATATGTGTTTCTTTATAATATAGTGAAATGACTTGATCCTCTAACCATTTTCTTGTTTGGGTTATATGTCATTTTTGTTGAAAATATATAATATCCTATATATGTATATATAATATCCTATGTATGGATATTAACTGTTTTTCTTATATATAGCTTTCAAATGTCTATTCCCATTTGATAAATTTTAATGATGGTTTCTTTCATTGTGCAGCAGCAATAAGGTAGCTATGAAAGGCCTTATAACCTGTATTTTCTTCAATGTGTTTTATGGGTTCTTATATAAAATTCTTAAATTCATTTTGAATTAATGTTAATTTATGGTATGATACTGATTTAATTTCATACTTTTGCATATGACTATTCAGTGTTCTGAAGACCATTTTTTAATGTACTTCCCTTTTCCTTTTGTATGTTTTTGGGCTCTTTTATTATAAACTAACTATCCATTTATTTCTGGAGTCTTAATTCTATTCCAGTAATCTGATTGCCTGATTTTGTCTGTTTGTTCATTTTTTTTTTAATTCCAATACCATACCATACAACTTTGATAATTCTAGTTTTGTGGTATAGTTTAAAGTTAGGGAACAAGAAACCTCCATTTTTTTTTCCCTTTTCAGGACTGGGGAATAAACTTATGAATATTTTCATATATATAACATATAAAGTAACTTAAAAAGTTAAATTATCTCTTGAGCAATGATGATGTTAGCTATCTTGCCATAGTAAGTATGTTTTTAAATGCATGCATGTTTAATTTCATAAAAGTTTTTAATTTAATGTACATGGAATTAATATTAATATCATTTTTAATATAGATATGTTTGGATAGACCCAGTGATCTTTCCAATTTTTCTCATTAAAATATCTGTTTAAGCTTATTTTAAAAATAAAGCCATAAAGGAATAACAGAAACTTCAATTCAGTGTCCTCACATAAATATTTTTTGGAATTGGGGAATTTAGTTGTAATCTAAATTATGCTTTAACATTAAGCATATACTGGAAGATTAAGAGTTTGTCTTGATATGCATAATTAAGATTTGCTAAAGAGGCTTAATTATAAATACAAATAATTTGTCTATGTCATTACAATATGTTATTGAAGTAATGCTGCATTATAATACTATAGTAATTTCAAGGGTTCATTATTAGAAATCAACATCTAAATATATTATATTAAGCCAATAATAAAAGCCCAATTCTATCATTTATTTTAGAGATTTGGAGTGCTTTTTTTTGTGACCACAAGTCATTACAGCAGAATCTTTGTCGCTTGTGATCACTTCCAAATTGTTGGTGAAGACTTGGAATCAGGCATAAGAGATAAGTGTGCATACTATAAAGGATAAATGGATTTAAAATTCAAAGAACAAAAATATATGTGACCCAAGTTTAGTATTTTGATGAGAAAAGTATGAGCTTTCAAAGACCAAGACAATGTTCAGCAGAAACAGACTCATTAGTACCTTGATGTCAAATGTATTGAAGACCCCTTGCAATCAAATTATTTATCCAAGTAGAGTGCAACCTTTGCTTAGACTTTAAGAACTATGCTTAATACATGTTCATCACAGATCACATGGCAAAGGATGAAGCAGAAACAAAACATTAAGTTGCTCACTAGGGATAATAGAATTATTACGCTATCTTGCAAAGGGATATCAGTTCGTAACCATTAGTTCAGGAAAATCAGTAAAATGCCCTAGATCATGACTAATATATCCTTAACAAGAAATTCATCTAATGTTTACTGAGCTACACTGTTTCTTTGAAATGTTTTCCTATTCATAAACTGATACAAAATTACAAATTTTCTTTTGAGATTTAGTTTTTGAAAATTGTTCAGCATGGAAGATGAGTTAGCTTGCCAGGTATATAGGTATTCATTTCCACAAGTTGTTTTACAATGAATTAAAAAGACAATGAGAGTTGAGAACAGCACAGCATGGGACATATGCTGTTACTTTTCTATTTGGAAAGAGGAATCTGAGTCTAAAGTCTATCCTGACAATGGATGCAGGAGGCAGGCATCAGCACAGGTGTCAGTTTCAGAGTACAAGAGAGATACTTGTAATGAGTCACTTTGGAAGAGAGGGCGATGAGTTCATAGATTATACACATGACTAAACAAGCTAATGAAATTTGAATATTTCTTTTGATGTAAATTTATTTTTATCTACAAACTGAGAAGCACTCATCCACATATTATCTGCTGCACAAATATTCATAGTGTAGACACCATTTTAAAATCAATTTTTTATTTGCCACTTATCAAGTCAATATATTCTAACACATTATTTCATTTTAGTATCTATGTAGAATTTAATAAACAGTAAGACTTTTTAAAAACATTTTTTTCATGGAAAAATTTCTTATAAATTCACAAATTGCAAAGACATAACCAATTTAAGAACTTAAAGTGAAAAAAAGAATGTGTCTAATTTCTCTTTAAGCACAACTCAACAGGCCAGTGATAGGTATTCTGTTGAACAGATTCTGCTTTCTAAATTCATCCTGTTTGAATTATATTTGAATGCCACCTTATTTAACACTTTCAAATACAGTATCTGCCTCTTCATAGGAATATGGCATTCAATCAAAAATGAAACAGATGAATGGATGAAAAAGATGTGGTATATATACACAATGGAATATTACTCATTAATTAAAAATGACGAATTAGATGAATTTATGATAACATGGATACACCTAGAAGAAACATATTAGCAGAAACAAGTCAAAAAGATAAGACAGACACCAAATGGCTTCACTATTGTATGGGATTTGGGAAAGATAAACAAAAAGCTATGAAGAAAAGTTAAAAACAAAAACTAAAACAAAAGTTAACAACCAAATCGAAGTACACAACTCCAGGTGGGGGGGGTGGGTGGGGGGGGAACAGAGGGGGAATGATCAGGGAGGGTGGGGGGGTGAATCCCAGGATTTACAAAGATATGAAATTTATATTTAAATAAATTATTTGATGTTAAAAAACAAAAATGAAACTAAATGTACTTTGACATAATTATTGCCTACAGTAGTGGACTTTTATTTGTGTATTGTGGATTACATATAATAAAGATTGTGATTCAGACAAATTTACTTTGCATGTGAAAAATGAAAGAAATTCAAGAGGGCAAAAACTTCTCAGGTTTCAAAATATAGGTAATGATAAACACCTCATTCATGCAAGGAACAAATGCTATATAATCAAAATTTGCAAAGTTGGTATCTTAAATCTTCCTAGTAAAAAATAAACTCAGACATTAAAAAGCAAATGAAATGTGAAAAATCAAAAGCAATATTCACTTATTTGATGGTCAGTTGACAATAGTCTGAAGATAAATGCCTTGTTTTTAATCCTTTCATATAATAACTAGAGTTAGTGTCTGAGCCAAGAGCCCTGGGAAAAGGAGAGGGGAGAAAGCAAAAAGAGAGAGAGGAAATGAAAGTAAAAAATAAAGGTAAATCTAAGAGAAGTCATTGGAAGATCAAGAAAAAAATATGTAGGCTGATAGAATTTGCATTTGTAGTCTTCAAAAAAACTATTCTAGCTGATAATTTATGATAATTTAAAATTCATATCTTTGAACTGATAGTCTAGGTAATATTAAAGTTTTGGTAAGACTAAAGTTGGGAAAGGAGTACTTTTCTCCATAAACAAAAGAAAATTGAAAATATCTGATTTACCAGTTATCAAAAGTTCATAATGGCAATTTTTTTATATAAAACATTAACAAGTTGGAATAATTAAGGTTGAATTTATTGGTGACTTGGTTTTATTTTAATGTATTTAAGTTAAAAGTGACATAATGGAAGAAAAAATAGTTCTAGTAGAAAACTCAAACTGAAAATAAAAAATAAAGAGTTCTTAATTGTGCTACGGGTTCTTTGAAACATTATTTTCTTCCCAAAATATAACTTTTAATAATAAGTACGAGCAACTAAGTAGAACACTTTTTATCCCATGGTTCTCTTTTGAAATAGGAGTATTAAATTATAAACATGAATTATACTGAATTACTGAAATCATGCCAGGTACATTCTTTAGAAAAGGGACAGAATTTCTCCTATAGCCTCTAGAATCCTGTTCTACATCATGATTGACTTCCTTTGTAGTAGGGGACTCACTAGTCCTAGAGTTAACCATTTTAATATTTATATTTATATTTATAAATATACTTATATATTTATATAATTATAAATAATAAAATAACATAATATTAAAATAATATATAATGTTAAATAAATATATATTTATAAATTTATTTATATATCTCTTCTTAAATTTAACCTAAATTTCTATCTTTAACAACCTGAAAATAATTCTTCCTTGTAACCATTTATCCTTCTGGAATATGAGAGATGATCCCAAAACATGAACAGTGGGGAACTTAAGAAAAAATTGTTCATCTGAGGAAAAAAATATTTAGTTCCAGTTCAGGTGCCAAACCACAGATGCCAGAAATGTTGTTATTGGTTATTAAGCCATATGTCATTAAGCCATATGTTGTTATTGGTTGGTTAGCTTTTCAAATATCATTACTGATGTGAAGAAAAACCCAACTCAGAATCTGGAAAGAAATTGTGTATGATAAAAAGATTCAGATTGATAGGTCCACTATCTTTCAGACCACACTTTTTCATGGTTTGCTATGCCAAGAAAATTTTATTAAACTGTAAATATTCTAGTCATATCCTTCTAACAATTTTGAGAAATACCAGAGCTTTATAAATGAAGCTTTACACATTTTTGATTTTGACTTTCTCTACTAATATTCATTTTATAATTTTTTGAAAAGTATCATATTTTTAAAACTAAATACCAAAGGTAATTTGTATTTCTAGATCAATTATATGATCTAAGAAATTCTTTTTTGTTTAAAAAGCTATTCTAGCCGAGAAAGTTCTTTAGCTTTCTATTATTTCCTGCAGGGATTTATTATTTACAAAGATTCAGTCAAGGTTCATTTTAGTTACTATATTATGTGTGTTTAAACTACATGTATTTTTTGGTGTAGTAGTAAACTGGCATTAAACTATGTAATCTAATTTCACTTTTAGTATTTTCTGAACACATGATCTGCCTTTAGCTAAGACTAGTGTGTTTCTATTTATCTGCATATAGTCATGTTTACTTTGAGGAAGTTGCCTTGCTCTTGGGTGGCTAAATATAAAAATTATTCCATTCCCATTACTAACTGCAGATTTTAGAATTGCAATTCCCTTTGATTATATTTCCCATTAACCTGTGGTCTCAAGTTTACCTTCTGGAATACTAAAAGGTAGAGGTTGGGTCACACACAGTTTCTAGCCTAAGGGCTTCAGAGTTAACCTGATAATGTTCTTATATTTTCCCATCTTCATCTGATTTTTTGAATCAGTTTTCTAATGTCCCCAAGAGTTTCTTCTCAGTGATTTTTTTTTCATGGATGGAAGATATTTTTGTTAGCTATTTTAGCTTTAAATCATCTTTAGTAATCAAGCTGTTTGAATATCATTACATTTTACCATATTCTTCTTCACTATATGATGATTGAAACCTTGAAAGTCATTTTCAAATTTAGTTGTCCTTCATTTGTTCTACCAATGGTTCCAGTGAATTAATTTAATACTACTGGGGTTCTCTCACCAACATATTAGAAAATCTGACTCACATATAGACTCTGGCAACAACGCATCAAATACCAAGAGGAGAGTCTAATGAATGATGGTATAGGAATACGGATATTTTGAGGTGGAAGAACTATGGTGACCACCTCTGAGGAATCAAATCCTATTTTGTGAAAGAATTAACAAATTTGTGAAATAATGGTACTTCTTAGATATATTAATACATAGAAAAAAATAAATTTAAAAGAAAAGAGGTTCTTTATCTTAGATATTGCAGGCAAAGCAATTAGTGATAATAAAATATGGTTTCATTTTAATATTCACTATGAAGCATAACAACACATTAAATGTCTGGATGTATTTTGCATGCATTTGGTGTTTTTTGCAGAATTTATGTCTTTGCAATTGTTCCCTTTTAAAGTAAGAGTAAGATTCTGGATAATATTCTTACACAGAATGCCTGGTATTTTACAATAACCCACTAAAATAGGTGATTAAATGCATTGGTGACCAGCAAAATATATGTTTAAAAATAACAGTAAAAGAACATCAGATTAACAAAGACAAAAATTAACAAAGACTAAAATCTGTATCTCCATGGTAACGTGCAGACATTGTTTTGGAGAGTAGTTTAATAATGTCAAGTCAAATTCAAAATACTTGCAACTGATCATCCATAAATTCCATTCCTAGGTCAATAACTTAAGGGAGGGTATTTCAAGCACTTTTTTGGATGGATATTCTAACGGCGAAAAATTCAAAGCAACGTGCACTCATCTATACTCTAAAATAAAAATAATTCTAATGCTCTCGTACACAATACAGCTGTTGAAATGAATGGCACAAGCATAGACTAAATTGCATCAATGCTGAATAAAACAAATCTATTTGAAGTTGGATATATTCCACATGATACCATGTAACATCATCCCACTTCTGCTTAAGAGATTATTGTAAAACTTAATAGTCTGAGATCATACATGTTTTTTAGTATTCCTCATGGCCTGTGTGGGGCAGAAGGATGAGAACCTCTCTATGGTCACATTCTGGTGCAGGGTTTAAACAAATCCACAGTGATTTTTTCATAGACTTTCTTCATCTGCTGGTTTTAGAGATAGAACATCCTTTTTCAAGGTGGCTCAGTCATACAGCCAGCAAACTGGCATGTTTCATGGTGAAGGATTTATTTCCCCTCCCTACACAGGTTTCCAAATTGCAGGTGGTATATTGATAAAAGATAATATCAGAGTCGCTCAAAAGGGGGAGGGCCAAAAGATAAGGAAGAAGCTATTATACCTTTATAATATCACCTCAGAAGTCAGGACTCTCCCATCACAATCTATTGCTCATAATCACTGATTTTGCCCCAATCATGAAGAGACATAGAAGTGCAAGTTTTCTGGGAGATAAAGATCACTGGATTCTATCTTTGCAACTGGCTACTAAATACCATCTATATGATTTTGTGAAAATCATAAGCAATATTTTTTAATGAAAAAACTTTATACACATTCAGTGAAAAAATGTTAGAGAGATCAACAAACTACTTGGAAAGTGGTTCATTTGGTTGAAAGAGATAAAGGTGAATTAGAGAATGAAGATGAGTCTTCATCAGTGCCTTTCAATATAATTAAATATATATTTACATTAATTATGGAGGAGTTTTAAATGTGGATATTTACACATACGGGTTTTACAATCCCTTATTTTTTTTCTGTAAGTTTCTTTATTAAAACTTCTTCAAATGATGAACATGAATAATCAGTCTGTACTAATGGATAGATGATAAATCACTCAACTTTTGATTTATCATCAAAATGTTTCTGATTCAGATATCAGTGAATAAAGACTCTTTAGCAAGAAGAGAGCTGTGATAGACTTAGGATATGAAATATCTTCAACTGGTTTATTTTGTTCAGGCATTCCCTTTGAAAGGACAACAGCTGACACAAGTAAACTCCTAGTGTGGAATATGTAGTGACTCTAAAATTATGGATATCATAGAACAATTTTGAGGTCAGAATTGAACAAAGAAGTTCCTCCTCTCTGTAACTTGAGCCAATCACAATTAAAGACAGATGAGGGCCTTAGAATACTCAAAGCATACAAATAAAATCTCTGGGGAAGCTGTGTTGGTAACTTTTATACGTCACTGGAGAGTTTCCAGTGAGTCTTGCTTTCCTATCTCCTTTATTTCTGATCTATTTCTTTAAATAAATTTGCCTCTTTCAACTTAAAATTAAAAAAAGGAAGCTGCCCACACATGTATACCCTTTGAAGTTAAGATTTATAGCCACATAGACTAAGTTTTCTCCTAAAAATTAGCAGATGATCCGGTACCCAATTCTGTAAATTATTCATTTTAAACAAATCTCAATTGCATACTTTGGAAATATGCACCCTACGTTTAAGAATGAAAATTCATTTTTTGTATATTGTTAAAATAAATACAACACTAGGCCGGGCACGGGGCTCGTGCCTATAAGCTTCAGCCTATGAAGCGGCCGGGGCTAGGGATAGCGGTTCGAGTCCTGCCTGGGGCCCATAGCGAGACCTAATTCCAAAAAAAAAAAAAAAAAAAAAAAAAAAAAAAAAAAAAAAAAAAAAAAAAAAAAAAAAAAAAAAAAAAAAAAAAAAAAAAAAAGCTGGGCATGGTGGCATGCGTCTGTAATCCCAGCTACCTGGAAGCTGAGGCTGGGGATTGCTTGAGTCTGTGGTACCCCAGGCAATGTGAGCCTGCTGTTCCACAGGCAAAAATAGCGATACCTAGTCTCAAGAAACAAACAAACAAATACAACACTACCTGTATTCTAACTCTGTTCATAAGATTCTAATTTTATTGGTGAGTGTAAATTTCATGAACTTTCTCCTATTGCTAGATCTTGACCTATATTCTATAGATTGACCTATCATTTGGAAATGGAAATCAGCTGGTAATTTTTTTTTTTTACCATCTAGTGGTTTAGGAAATATAAAGTACCTAAAACAAGGGGATTTGCAGCTGTAAAGCCCTTCTATATCATAAACATCATGTAGATTTTTTTCCTACGTGGTTTTCTAGTTCTATTTTATCCTCCTCAGATTGCCTAAATAGCATGAATCATAGACACAGATCCAGAGTGCAAACAATTTACAATGAAATTATCAAAAATATGTTTTAATAGCATTAAAACTCAGAAATGGTGAGACAGGAAAAGTTTTTTTCTTTTTTCTGTGGTTCAGATAATGAGTTATGAAGATCATTTATGTCAGGAGGAGAATTAAACTTATATTTTGACTATTAACTTACAAAAATGATGATAATTTCAGTCCATTCTGTCATGTATTTCATGTAGAAATTTTCTGTGTAGATTTACTTGAGTCATGAAATTCTTAGCACAAGTAAGCTATTCCTAGTATACACTGTAATAGTTGTTGCTGATGAGTACACACTGACTCTTACATAAAAAGTTTCTTATAAAATCTTGGAAGGCCTAGCTTTTAACATTTAGAAAAGATCTATTTGCAAACTAACTTGTTCTTATGCAGAAGTTATGCCTTAAAAGGACAATTCATTTTGTTTTATTTCCATATACAGTAATCAGTAATGACAATCGCTAATGCTAATAAGAGCTGCTTTCCATTTTATTTTCCATTTATTACATTATTTAATGTTAGAGTGGGGTGCAATTATTTGACATATTTTACAATCATGATACTATTGCTTATCATTTAATGAACTTACTATCATGAGATGTTAGTAAGACATGGAATTGAATTTAAATGATGATATTGTGACTGTAGAAACCAGACCCTTAATGATTGGCCTCATATCTCTCTAAGTAGAACCCACATGGGGTAAATGTTAAACAAAATAATTGTCCATTCTCTTTCTTGACTATTATGGTGCAGATTCTGATTATCTAGTTTTACAAGTTTATCATATAATTCTGTTGAGTGCAAGGTACTAAACCTTGATTTATGAGATTTAAGCTTTTTTGTGCAGTGCCCTGATGAGTGTAAATTTTCAAGTTATTGAAAGCTCTGTCTCATTAAAATTTATTATTTTTCACCATTCTCATTCATCATATTTTAATATTATAAATCTACTTCAGATATTGCATAAAAACAATCTCTGTTCCCAAGGTTTGACAAAGACTATTCTTTTAAAAGCTGATAAAATATTTGTGTTAGTGACACATTCATCATCAAAAGGTCATAGCTTCAAAGAGGGGTGGAGTTAATCTGGGAGCTTTAGCTGAAACACTGCTCTCCGGTTAATGGATGTGGGGTTGTCACTGTTAGGGCAGGAAAAGTGCCCTATTATTCTATGAGTCTTACATGGACTTGCAGAGCTAAAATGGACATTTGCTCACTGATTCAAATTACTTTTTAAAATTCTGACTTTGGCCTTTAAAATCTAGTAGAAGCACCTGAGCTCAAAAGATTTAAGGTGCAAGCTAGAGAAACTTAGCATGATTTATAAGGAAGTATAAAATTCAGTGGTGAAAAGCCATCTTATGGATAGTGGTAGGAAAAAAATGTATTGAATCCTGAACTTAACATGGGTTTAAATAAAAGGTAGTGGCAGTAATTCTGTGACTTTTTTTTAGTCAATTTCTAAATCTACTGCTTAGAGAAACTTTTTTTTTAAATTTCTAAACTGATGTAGTAAACCATAACAAATATAAAAATTGCATCCTTTTGTTCATTTCATATTTAACTTAAGCATGTTTGAAAGTAGAACAAAGTGATTTGGAGAGCAGGTGTTCCCAAAATCATAAAGATTTAAGAGATAAATTAAATGAAAATATACTACAATCTATTATACTATAAAGATTGAAATTGTATGTATCTCTCAGCCTGACACACAGGAGGAACTAACTGTAACGCACCTGTAAATGGACGGAGTATTTAGAAACATTAATTCTCATTTTTTACCAAATCTACTTCCATTATTCTATATTCTATCACTTATTTCTTCTTTATATGGGACATATTTCTTTAAAGAATACCTTTATGGCTATGAGAAACTTCCCAATTTATGTTTGGATCAGGTTTCAAGAACTTTCCATCAAAAGTCGTGATGATGTTTTAGCACAACATGGTAGATGATCATAATTTGTGAGAAGCTTGAGCTAGTAGTCAACTTTAATATCAGGGTGGCAGGGTGGTAAACACAATCTTTTGATGACTTAGTCAGACCTAGAACATTTCAAATTACTTTTATGTGTTTTAGAGGCAATGTAACCATTCTTCACTAGATTAGTGAATGCTGTTATTTTTTCATTCTTTAAAATCTAAAGATGCTTTAAGAACATCTTTTTATTCCTTTTATGCATTATGAAAGTTAAATATTTATATTTAAATTTATATTTAACCCTTTCTTATTTATATTTAACTCAACAGCTGTGCTATGGCTGACTGTTATTCTGCCACCCTCTACTCTTTGGATGGAAATGCAGATAAATGTGCAGTCCTTATCTGTGAGAATTATGGGAGGCAGAAAAATGGATTCTCAAAGCTGTCTATGCACTGATCTTCAGTTCCCTTGAATAAAGGGTCTTTGTCAATGTTCCAATGTTATTTTGTTACAGATCTTGAGATGGAAAAATGGTCCTGTGTTATGTAGGTGTGTGTTTTCTGAACACGTGATCCCTCATGTGTAGAGGAACTTTCAGGTATGTGTCTAGAGAGAAAAAAAAAACGAGATAGTGGAAAAGAGAGAGATGACATTTATTCGGATGCATTCTTGTGAATCTTGTTACAGGTAGGGAGTGAATGCGCTCTGCTAAAAACATCAGAAAGGAGAAAGTCATTCTAAATTTTCCTACTGAAAGATATGGCTTTGAATGTTTAGCCCTCACGTCTGCTAAAAATTAGGGAAGGGAAGCCTCAGCCTGTACACATACACACCATTTTCTTAGAGCATTTATTTTCTGGCAATATTCAATTAAAATATCACCAATTCCTCAAAAGTAAGTGGATTTTTTTTTTGAAGGTTAAATAATTCTCGTTCTGGCTTAATTATGTCATTTCTCATGGACTTGGTTGCATCTATTTGAAATATCAATACCAAGATATATATAAGCTCTCAACCTCCTAGTTTCTGTGGAAGGATAGCAATCTAACTTTTGTAGAGCACCTGTCTCCAGATTGAAGAACCATCTTTACTATAAAGACATGACAGGTTTATTTTTCCTTTGGATAAAACCAATTAGCATATACAGATGGTTACTCTGGTTAATAAGGTAATTTGAGATGAACTTTCATGATATGTCATGTCATCTGCTTGAAGAGGTATAGTTTATACTTGAAGAATATATATGCAATGGGTTGTGTATGGCTGATCATTAAAAAATTGGTCATTTTTTTAAGTTTGTTTATAATGTCTTTACATAACTGACTGTGAAGTTAATCAAATTCTAGTATAAAGCTTTTCAAATACAAACTGTTTCTATGGCCTCTATTTTTGTGTATTCTGAGTTGATAGGTGCTTTTGTTTTAAATTATATTGTCTCAACAAAGTACAATCTGTTCTGAAATACTTATTTGCATGCTAACTACTCCCCTTGTATTAGGACTTATCTTTATTTCCTGGTTAGATTAGGAGTCAGTGGTGAGAGGTACCAGGGGTTTAAACATATGTAAGTAAATCTTGTTATGTCACTTTTGTTTTCAGAGAAAATTCAGAATTTATATTCTGAATTTATATTTATAAACATGGAAAATCTAGAACATCCAAGCAATTGTGTTTTTGTTTGGGTTGTGTGTACACTTTGGTATAGGGGGTAGTAGTATAGAGGTCTGTCTGAGTTTTCAGGAAATAGGTACTTAAAAATCTACTTTAAACTTTTCCCATCTTTTCTTTTCCCTTCATTTCTATTTCATTCCCCTAAGGATTCCATGAAAGTGCAACCTCATGTAACAGGGCTGTACTTAAGATAAAGCAACAATCTAATCTACACTAGAATAAATCTTCAGTTATCCAAAAGCTAATGATCACATTTCTTAGTGAGAAAATAAATATTTAAAAGGGCTGATGCTTGCAATTTTCTCTGTTCTAATTTGTAAACTAAAACATAGTTCTGCCAAGATGTCCCTCCATCTTACATTCATTGATATTCTCTTTAATATATATTCACTTTAATATATATTCTCTTTAATATATATTCGTTTAATATATATTCTTTAATATATAATATAATATATATATATATTATGAATATATGATATATATTCATAAGTTCAATATATTTCACACAATTTATATGTTTACTTAGTGAAAAATAGACAAAGATGCTTCTTATATTTCTCCTTGTATATTTTAGAATATTTTTTTCTCATCTTCCCTATACCCCAACAATGAGGATTTTTAGTTTTTGATATACTGTTACTCCTCACATATATTTCTATTCATCATGAACCAAAGAGTAAATTGTCCCCAGCTTGTTACATTCTGTACATCAACAGCTGGTATTCACAAGTGCCAATTTCCTCAGTTCTCAGTTTTCTTTCTGAATCTTTCATTTAATAATGAGAACGTTCCTTTTTACAGCAAAACTTTGTCCAAGATATTAACCTGCTTTGATTGCTTTATTCTATTTCTCCCAAAGTTTTTGTTGGTTTAGTATTCCTCAGTTTAGGTACTGATTCCTCTTTTCACCTCTAGTATACTTGTATTTTCCTTAACAATAGTTCCCACAATAACTTATAAAAACAATAAAATACAAGAGAAAAGATACAAGAAAAAAATACAAGAAGAAAATTCCTGTAGGCCTCAGTCATCCCACTATTAACATTGATATTTTATTTATGTAATCAAAGGAAATCTTAGTCAGTTATCCACTTAATTAGAAATCTTAATCCTTTTTTATTTATATTTATTTGTATTCCCAAACTTTTCAATCTAAAATTTGTCTCAGTGTCAGTGAGAATGACCTACTCAAAATCCTAGTCTTTTATACTCTTACAATTTTTCTGAGTTTCTCCTTCACTAATGTCGATAGTCACTTGTTTCTTGCATTTCCTTTATGTTAATTATGAGTAAGTGATGATTATCCTCTTTAAATCTTAAAGTCTCTCATACTAATAATTTAGTTCAACTTTAAATATGTTATTTTTACACCCAATTTCCTCTGTACTATAAACATTTTTCTTTCATTAGTTGCTTAATTTTCTCATTTAATTTTTGTTCACTTTTTCCATAATACTCTTGAAAAATGGTCTGTTTCTTTACTAATATTCTGCATCTAACTTGCCATTTAAAAACCTCACTGAAGAATAAGATAGGGCATATTTGTATTTATCTAACAGTGTCTAAGGTCAGGGGAAAATATGATTGCTTGGGTAGATGGTTCTAAATGAGTCTTCATGAGTCAGAATAGAGACCAAGAAGAGAGACATTGAAAGTGGAGGGGGAGTGGAAGAGGGAGAGAGAGAGGGGTGCCAAGATAAAGAAGGATAGGGAGGAAGAGATTGAAGAAGGTTAAGAAAAAAAAGACAAGTGAAGAATACCAAGTAAAAGAGGTGGAAGGAAAATACCAGAGATGGAGGGTAGAAGACAGAGATGGGAAGATAAAGAGCCCCTGGTCTCTGTGAGTGGGGAGAGTGGATAGTCTAGAATGAAGTTCTATTTTTTTTTGTAATGGTTATAGTGTAATGATTCTATGCTATTTGATTCCTTTAAAGTGAGAGCTTCAAACCCTATCACACTCAGTGAAAACATTAAATGATTTCTTAAAGCAAGACATAAAGAAAACCTGGCTACATATTACTGCAGTTATTAAGCTATAAAAGTCGACGGTAGAACTGTAACAAATAATTTTTTATTAAACAAAATTTTCAATTATGAAGCATAAAATTTTAATGTATACAGTATAGGAGTTTGCTTGAAAAACCATATATGTACTTCAAGCTCCACAGAAAAAGATACATAACCTTAATGCATAAAATTTTGTGAAAGGAAAATGCTTGACTGTTCAAAAAGACTCATTCATTAAACACAAAATTACCTTTGTGTTCATTTTAACTGTAACCTTTAAGTAATCAATGAATAATATACTCACTGTAATCATTCTTTAAAATTAGAATTATTGAAAAGCTTTATGATCACTGATGAATGAAAGAAAGTAATATTGATCTGTGACCAGAAGAGATATCTCAGGCAGTAAACAGGTACAGTCCAGTATGAAATCACTTTATTCTCCTATGTTCTAGTCCTATTGCAGTAGGTAAATTTTTAATAAGTTATCATGATTTTGAACTTATATATTGCTTTATAATAATGATTTAATCTAAGCAATCCTATGATGAAAAAAAATAACAATGCCAATTAAGAAACAGTAGTGCCAATTCCCAAAATTGTCAACACATGTATTTTTATGACATATTTAAGTTTTGTTTTTTATATTATTCTGTATGTTGTTTTTCTTTTGTTGGTTCATGAATCAAGCAAATTTACATAGTTAAATATATGTGCATATAAATGTGGAACTTAAACTTCTCTGCCATGCCTTAAATAGTCATTTAATAGATTCTTTTCACTGATGATCATCAGGATAGATAAGGAAATGAACTGAAATTTCAGACCTTTGGATTCATAATTACATTAAGTACAATTATGCTGAAAAATTCTAAGGTAAGTGATATTCTGAGACTTGAATAATGACTACATTTGTCTATAAAACAAGACAAGTGATAGAAGTGACAATATAGTAATTTTAAATATGAAAACAATAATAATAATAATAATAATAATAATAATAATAGACATTGTACATGGGGTCACTGTACCAGCATCTTGAATGCTTTTTTTTTACAGACAACAAGTGCTGGCAAGGATGTGGAGAGAAAAGAACACTCTCACACTGCTGGTGGGAATGTAAACTGGTCCAGCCATTATGGAAAGCAATTTGGAGGACCCTCAAACTTATGAAAATGGAGCTACCATTTGACCCAGCAATTGCTCTTCTGGGAATCTACCCAAAGGAGACCTCAAAGTGTGTGCAAGGGACACCCGTGCTCAGATGTTTACTGCAGCACTATTTATAATTGCAAGGACATGGAAACAACCCAAATGTACCAAGACAGATGACCAGATGAAAAAGATGTGGTATATATGCACAATGGAATATTACTCATCAATTAAAAATGACGTTGGCGATTTTATAACATAGATGTACTTAGAAGAAATCATATTAGCAGAAACAAGTCAGAAAGAAAAAGACAGAAACCAAATGGATTCACCACTATACGGGACACAGGAGAAACAAACAAAACGGCAGGAGGAAAATTCAAAACAATCTAACAACCAAACTGAAGTATACAACTTGTGGGTAGGGAGCAATAGAGGGTGGGAATGGTCAGGGAGGGAAGGTGGTGGGTGAGCCCCGGGGATTACAGAGATGTGATATATAAATAAATTATTTTTAAAAAGGAGATGCTTTTGTTTTACACTTCCTAAATTCTTCAGTTTTGGGCTAACCTATTTGCTCTTTTTATTACCTTCTATTCAGTTTTATTAATCCCTGAGAAAGATACTCACTATAAAGCTGTAAACAATCAAACTTAATCTGAGTTAAATATTTTTGTACCATCTGTTTACCCTTTAGATCTCTTTGTTTCTCATTTCCAAAATGTTGAAGAAGCTGAATTTCTTAACCATTATTGCTTTCCACTCATTCTGACTGCTCATTCCCAGTCTCTTTTGCTACTTTCTCATCTACCTCCATCTAATCAATTAAATTTGAATTTCTTATGTATTTAATCACATGTTAAATTCTCTTTTTTTTATGCCAAACCCTTCTTTAGAAAAGTAAATTATCTCCAATGGATTTAAATTCCATTTATACTCAGATTACAAAAAAAAAAAAAAAAAAAAAAGGTCTCCAGGGAAAACCTAGTTTAAGAGTTCTGACTTAACTGTGGTAACTATATCTCCCATCTGTTTGCAATCATGTAACATATTTCAGAATATAGTTCTCTCATTAACCTATTTTTTTTAAACCAGAAGCTATTTTAACACCTTTATTTTATTAGCTGTGCACATCTTATTTGTTTAGTTGTGTCAATTTATTCTCAACAATATATAATTCCATCCATTGCCTTTTACTTACTATACAAGTAGTTTGAGTTATGCTGACCAATTTCACCTTAATTACTGCAGTGTCCTTTTAAATTAACATATTTAAATTTTAATATTTCCACCTCCAGGAATTCCACCCAAATCATTCACAATATTGTAAAACATAAATTTGTTAATAACACTGATCATTTAATGTCCATGTTTAAAATATGTTCAGAACCTTCTTAGTGCACTTAGAATAAAAGGTAAAATTCTTAGTCTTGTTCTACAAATCTCTATTTGCTATTCCACAGTCATTTATTTCTGCTTTGCCTCAATGTTTGCATTGTAACTATCATATCCTTTTTGAAATTTATCTCAACGTTATGTCTGAATTTATTTTTACACAAGCCATTATCTGTCTGTAGAACTCAGTCTTCAGATGGGGACTTCAGAGTTATTATTTCTCAATTGAATTGTCCATTATTCAGGGGTGTCTTATAAAGAATTTCCCTAAAGATAAATTAGATGACCAGTATCAAAATCTCTCATCACAGCCTTACTTTTGCTTATGCAAATTTATGTACCACCATATCTTTATTTATTGTTTATGATTATTAATCTGGCTATCCTGCTAACAATTCTATTATTCCATGATTGTACATTCTATGAGGTAAGGGATCTTAGCAATCTTAACTATTTACCCTCAACACTTAGGGCAATGCTTAGTACATAAATGCATCCAACACATAGTTTTAAATGTAAAGAAAGATTTTCAGGCTTGCATTTTAATCCTTATTTAATTGTACTAAAGATTTAGAAAAGTACAAAATTTTAAGACAAATGGCACTGTGAATGCAAAAGCTTGGAGGTTATAATTTGATAGGACTTGGCATATATAGAATCAATCTGCTGTTGTGTCTTTATAAAGAGTTTCTGGTCTATCTATAGCTTCAGTTCCCAAAACTTCCTGTTTTGCATGGGGCATATAATGCTAATTGGAGTACCATTTAACTCACTGTTCAGATGTCAAAGCTTTTTTGCTGATACACAAAACTTTTAGACCTTTGATCATTAATTAATTTAGCAAATATACCCTTATGATATATCTATCTAAAACATTCTATTTTAATGTTCTTTTTTTTTAACATCAGGTCTATAAAACTTAAATTATGTTCAAAATTGTATTTTCATCATATTTCTATGCCTAACCTTTGATGAAGGTACAAAGAATATTCACTTCCACTTGATCCTTGTTGATTTAGGGAACTTCCTTAAAACACATTTAAATGCCACATTGTCCAGGGTTTTCATAGGAAAACAGGAGCCACAATAGGCAAACAAGCAAAAAGTACATTTAAGACACGCAGAATTAAAAAAAGTTGGACTAACTAAAGGTGTGGAGCAAGGATTTGGTTTATTGAATGCAAACAAATCATTCTTGCAATCCTAGGTGTGGAAGACATTCCTATCATCAAAACATTAAGTTTTTCACATTCACAATTTGGTGATTATGCACACAATTAAATGGTACTGTCATTTCTGCTGCTTTGGAAACTTCAATGTCTGTGGCTTTATTTTCTAGAGTGGACGAAATATGGCTGTGAAATTGAGTAACAAACTGGCAATGGAGAGAACTTAACTAAAACTTACAAACAAGAGCACCTGGTCCTTAGATTTGGCACAGCCCATGTGAGCAGTCAGTTGTAAGTCCACACTAACCTTAAGAAGAGACAAAAACCCATTTACTCATTAAAAAGACAAAATAAACAAAAGTCACTAAGGATACAAGGAACCCCTTTATTAATCTTGCCAAACATTTTAGTCTCTAGTTCAAAACTGCACATGGTTCCTTCAGACAAAATAATGGCAAACATTTTATATACATATATGTGTTTATAAAATCAGAGATTTTATTATTCCATGGTGGAATTATGCTCATATTTTCACTTTTCTGCATGTTTATAATGTAGAAAACATGAAAGTAAAATGAACAGTTGGTATTATTTAGTCCAAACTATTCCTTTTAGAAATGAGAAATTTTTTAAAAAAATATGAATTTGTTGACCTAGATCACTTGGATTAATGGTGACAATGCAAGCCTATAATCCCAGGTCTGGAATTCAAACAGACAATTTTATACAAGATAAACATTTTTCATATGATTCAAAATTTATTTTGATTAATTGAATTGATTCAGAAACCATATATTCAAGAGAAAATTTCTGGACAGGTTCACAGAATAAATTCACATAACATTAAATTCCCTTCTTTAATATACTGCATTTGTCTTTTCTCATTTATATGGTAAAATCAATTTGGTTTGGATATACTCTACTGTAATTTATGTAGCATTACCATAAATAAAACAGATATCACAATACTCCAAATTGCCTTAGATTATTATTTTAAGGTATATAAAATAAGAATGGGAGAGGTTGGCTTGAAAATTTCATTTGTCAGTTAATCAATCAGTGTCACATTTTCTCCTCACAATATTCCCAGATGCAAAATTTAAATTTAAATAAATTTCCATATCTGTGTTTTGGTATTCATGAAACTCTTTAGAATAAGCAGTTTTAAGTTATTCATGCTGAGAAAATGTAGTTTTGTATCATTAGTATATGAAATGAAGGGTTTATATAATACAACTTTAGGAATATTCTCAATTTGATATGCTTGACATTGAATCTGAGTGGAATTTGGAATATAGTACATGTAATAATAACGACCTCTACCTACTAAATGTCAAAAGAGTGTGTGTCTTCCTCTAACTGGAGATCTCTCTGAACTAGGATTTTGGCTCCCAGGCCCCAGTGATAGTGTAGATGTAATTCAGTGATAATGTAGGTGTAATAGGCTGCCTCTATAATTGGTGTTTACAGTTCTCTGTTCGGTGGTTCTCTACCTGCTTTGTAAGGGTTCTGCTGAGAAGAAGTGTGTGTCCAAGGATTTTCATTAATATCCTTCACCTCTTCTGTTTCTTTAGTTAGTCTATAAGAATTTTTCTTATTCCTGCTGAGGACTGAGTGTAGTAGCAGTAAATCAAAGGGGGTGAGTCTCCTCCCCACCCACCCATGCCCCAGCAGAGTTTCTCCCACCCACTGTTCATGGGCCAGAAAGCCCTATTGGGGGGCTTTTGCGCCATTCCCTGCACCAGGAATGGGGATCTAGACCCTCAGGCACCTCAGACACAAAGGGCATGGTGGGTTCAGTTGTGTGACTTTAGGACCTTCTGAATATGTGACATTTTCCCATGTGTGAGACAATACCTCTTTGTGGCATAACTTCTATTGGTATTCAAATATCTTCTTTGGTAAATTGTCTGATCAGTTATGCCTCCCATTTATTAAATGGGTTTTATTAAAATATGTATTATATATTAAATATTATATAAACAATATACAACTATACAAAACTATATAACTATATAAAATATAATATATACTATATTTACATATATTTTCACATTACACAATTGAAAGGGTAAATATAAAAATATAATATAATATATTACATATATAGCATATATATAGCATAATATATTATATTACATATATAACATATTTATTACAGTTATAGCATATATAGTACATATATAGTATATATGGTATACTATATATAGCATATTATATTTTATATATATTAACCCTTTTCAATTGTGTAAGGTGAAAATATTTTCTCTCCTAGGACATTTTGAATTACAAGTCTTCTACAGTAACTGATATACTCTAATACAATGAGTCTCAGAAGGGAACATTTAAATGTTTTCCATCCATAATCATTTCAAGTTAATACAACTGAAAATGAGGGAACTAGTGTTGATATATGGCTGATATAGAATAGAGATGTAGCTAAACATATAGAGCTGCACCACACAATCCTTGGAATAAATTCTATCTTTAATCCTAATACAAGATTAACTTTAAATAGACAAAAGCTCTTGAGTTTAAAAGGTGGGGAATAAAACAACAGAAAGAGGAGTAGATACTGCTATAATAGATGAAATGTTGATATTAAAAGAAAATGAGAAAACATACGTTTATACTTCAGATTATACTGGAGGATGATATCAGATATTTTAGGCAAATAAATGAGACATCTTTAATTGTTCTAAAGAAATTATGGACATCACAAAAATAAAATCTTAATATACAAGAATTTTAAAAAATGCCTTCTGAAACATGGTCTTCACAAAACATATTTTATGGAGAGCATTTTCCAGTCACTTGAAATAGGAGCTATATTGAAATTGTTTGGAAGGAGCATTATTGAACTCATGAGATCAACTGGCAGAGCACAATAACATTTAAAGCTATACAATATTCAGTGTTAAGTGGGAGTCCAGATATACAATTATTATTTACTGCATTATCAGTTTGTGTATAGGAATTCCAATCAAATCTATGTATTTTATACCAGTAAAATTATGAAAAAGCATCCTAAAATATTTCTAATGGAAAAACCCAAAATTCAATGACTTGCAACAGAAATTTACTTCTCACTTGAGCTAATTAATGAAAAATCAAGTAATTATTTGAGGACACATGAAAGGAGGAATATTTTGCTTTTAAGTGGAATCATTCATGTTACTTTTGTTAATTTACCTAATTAAAATCATATATAACTATTTTAATATCTTCCACATATGTAATCCAAATCCTCTGTTATTAAATATAAATTATGACTTCTAATGTTATATGGTGAGGTAAAAATCTAAGTATTGAGATAAAACCAAACTTTCAAGTCAAAAACATATTTATTTTCAATTTACAGAATTCAACTAATAATTATTATATGCCAATATAAGCTTGAGATACAAAGTGAAATAATGTTCTAAAATATAACTTTCATGTTCAAAATGCTGTGTATGAAGGAAGACAATGACAACTGAGGTTATAACTAACTGCCTGACCACTATGAAAAGTATACTAATTACAAAATAGTTTGCCTAAGGTTAAATATATTACAGAAGAAGAGCTTTGGTTCATGAAAATTGGAAAATTTTGATATGCAGTGACCACTCAGTATTTAGATATATTTATTTAGAACCTAGTATTTGGAAGATCTTATATTATATGGAAAAAATACACGAATGATGAATGTTTGAGAGATCTTAGAATAGACTGGGAAAGATAATTCCATAAAGTGTTATGATACAGGCTTGGAATAGAGGCTTGGAAAGATTTATAGAGGTGGAGATGGTATTAGGTTCATGTTTGGGGCTGTGTTATTTTGTTACTCTTGTTGGGTAGCTTTTTTATTGAGGATCTATGATAGGTTTTTCAATAGTCATTCTACATTTCTCAAAGTTGAAGATACTATAAGGATAAAAGAAAACAAGGAGTGCAGTATCTTTGGCCTGGTGCTCTCAACTGTAATTTTGACCACTTTCCAATTTTAGATTTGTATTGCTTTCAGAAGAAGTAAACTTGAGTTCATCTGATAGGGGTGCTGTGGTGAAACTGGGGACCCATGACCCTCATACATTAGAATGTCAGCCATTGTGTCATGGTGGCCAGAGTGCTGGAGAAGGGAAACAAAAGTTTCTCACAAAAGGAGAGTAATGTGAGGGAATTTAAGAAGGACAGACATAAAGAATGGGGAAATGGAGGAGGAAAGCAGAGGAGCAGCAGGGACTGGAGGCCTTGGAGCTACCGCTGTCATTTGCAACAATAGGACAGGGAAGGGAACCACATTGTGGACTTCCATACCCCTCTCAGGCAGGTGAGGATCCCAGGGTAGTATTTTGGAGAAACTTGTGACTTGTGTATGCTGACTTGAAAAATGGTACTTGAAAACTTGTTTGAACTTTGAAACTGTAAAGTTTGGGAATAGCCAGAGGAGACTGAGGAGAACTTGCTGTGTTGCTGCTTTTATAATGAGAAGCCTGGAGTGGTTGCTGCTATTGTATCAAGTGCATCTTGCTGGTTTTATGGGCTACTTTAGAGGTGAAGTTGAAAGAATGCCAGAGCTGTGCATTTTGGAGGACAATTGACAATGCCATCCTGGTTTCTCCCTTGGATTTGATCTCCTACCTTTGAAGAAGGATCAGTGACACTATCTTGGTTTCATTTGGCTTGAAGTGAATTGATGATTGGTTGAGCTTAATTTTGCTTCAGTCTCATTTGATCTTATTTGTAGGTTTAAAGGCAGTAATGTTCAATGTAATTATATTGTGTATTAGAAGAAATATGCCTTGTTTAAAGTAAGAATTTATTTTAGGTGCTCTCATGTTTGAGAAATCACTCTCAAATTTTACTTGACTAAGGAATTTAAATAAAACCTTTTACTTAATAAAGCACTTGCCACTTATACTAAATATGTTCATATGAATTTCACATTTTTTTTATTTTCTAAAGCACATCTATCAGTGATGCCAACTGATATAGATGAGTAATTTAACTACATAAGACACAATATGTATATGCAGAGATTTTACATTATCCTTAAAAAGAATCATAAATAATTTTATATTATTCTAATAATGAAGGCCTAATTATTGGAATTTATATGGAATTATGTATGAAATATTTAGTAATTTTGAAAAAATAGAAGGGAGCTGGAGGTATCTTGCTTCCAAACTTAAAACTATAATACAAGACCATACCACTACATACAGTGTGTTACTATTGGATTATATAAATAAATGACAGATCTATGGAATAGAACATACCAAATCTCTACAATCAGCTTATGTAGGTATAACAAAGAAATCAAGAGTATACAATGGATAAAGGAAAGTCTCCTTTCAGCTGTTCTATTGGGAAAACTAGGCAATCACATGCAAGAAAATGAAATTACTTTCTCTTACATCATATACAAAGTAAGACTCAAAATGGATTAGAGATTTTGATGTAAGACTAGAATCAATTAAAGACATAGATGAAAACATAGATAAAGCACCCCATAATTATTGCAATGCTTTTGAGAACTCATCAATAGCAAGGAAAATAAAGGCAAAAATAAACAAATGAAACTATATCAAACTGAAAAAGCCCCTAAACCCTGATATCAACTATTAATAAAACAAAAACCAGTCTACTCAATGGGAGAAAATATTTTTGCATCATACATCTTACAAGATCTATAAAGAACTGAATTTTTATCACACAACTCAATTATTTTTTTACAATTTACAAACACGTGCATTTTTATGTATGCCATTAAATTTTGGATATTTGCTTACAAAATTATATGTTACTTTGTTAATCCATCTAGTTTGAAAATAATCAAAATGGGTTGGGAAAACTTCCTGTATTTGTAAAAATGTCAGTATTTTCTAAATACTACTAATGGAAAAAGTAAGAAGGACACTAGTTTTTGAACAACTATATTCTTTAAAACTCAATATGATTATTTATAGACCAAAAGATATACACAGTAGTTATAGAGCATTTGTCAGATACATTTTTAAAAATTATTCAAAGTAAATTTTCTTCTGTGCAAATATACAGTCTATATTACAATGCAATCTACTTTGCATTCTGTCAGTCACTGAATAATTTATTTCTGTAACCAATTTTGGTAATATTTACAACTATGCAACACTAAAGAGGATTTAGATTAAGATAATCTTAATGAACAAAATGCTAAATATTAAACTTAATTACATTTCCTACTTGTAATACTACATTCATGTTTAGTTTACTAGAATTGGTTGACTTTACCTGACTATGTTATGCTAATATTTTATAACATCAGTGTGTATTTTAACACACTGGTAGGCAACACACATTCAGTTTAGATATGTATATGTCTGAGTTTTAAAGCAGTAAAAATATAAATATTTGAAAAACTATAGTGTAAATTCTGTAATAATTTTCTGAAATAATTTACTCATATTTCCATCTCTTAACTTACTCAATTTTTAGTAACATTTTAGGTTACAAAGTTATATTCCCAGATGCATTTTCTATGTGCATTGTTAAGCTCATAGGTGAATTCTTTAATTTTGTTCCAGATATCACTTTTGGTAACTGATTAAGCATGTGCATTAACCATTCTTCACATTTTAAAATCAATATCTTGTCCTCTCCCCAAATGGAAAACTAAAGACAAATAGTGGATTGCTATGGCAAGATTGCTATTTCACAATACAGTGTGTACTATAGGTCAAATGAACAAATATATGAGTCATAAATGAAGATTGATCAATAATAATGATTTACTGAATTTTTCACTGTATGACAGAAAGGAGTTATAGATCATTTATACATCTCTGATTCATTTAATTAGGATAAGTGGTATTATCATCCACACATTTACAGAGTTATGAACAAGTATTTTTGTATCTTGATTGAACATTATTACATAAGCTTCAAATAGCATCTTAAATATAACAACAATTGTTATGACTTGAATTTATTATGTCTACAGTTGGAAAAAATCAACATTCTGAAGTATAATTAAGACTGCTTATAAGAAAAAAAATTTCTAAATGCCAGATGCCAGTGGTTTTAGTGGAATTACTTTCAATAATATAGGGTCAGTATCTACAAAAATTGCAAACTCTAATACAAATTTGATCACCATTGCATTAGTATATTTCCCCATTATCAAAGCTTGTCTCATGAAGGCTAATGTTACTTTAATTTCTCAGTAAGTGGAACAAAATATTTATTTCAGAAATATTTTACTTTTAATCTAGGACCAGTTATACAAAATATAAAGAAAACACATTTGTATATCCACATTAATCCACCTACTGATTTTGAATAAAATTTTAATTTTAAGTCTGAGAATCATAATATTCTAATAAACACTAAAAGTACGTTATTGTTATATTCTCCTTGCCACTGCTCAAACAAATGAGCTTAAGGTGTCACAAAGCCATATAAGCCACAATATTAAGATTTAAATTCATAAAAAGCATTGCATAAATATTTATAAATATTTAATTAGTATAAAATGTAAATATAAGGATACATTTGAGATAAACACATCTTGCTGCATAAACAGCTCTATGTCAAAACCTCTGTCCAAATATACTTGATACATTTATGTATGTCTAATAAGGAATATAGGAAAGAATTTATGAATTTGCATTGATTGAACCATAGTGTAACTTAATTACTTCAGGCATCAGGAACTTGCCTATTTAATGTAGCCAGAATTATTATCCAATAAATGTATCACTTGTTGTTTACAACAGTAAATATCACATTGAGCACAAATCACATTTTTGAAAGAATCGTATGGCATGTTCATTCTAAATCATGATTTGAATGTGGCTTCATTCAAAAATTTGAGATTATTTTAAGTGTTTTGGAAGATAAAGCTAAAATCTGTTTGCGATTCACTGCCAAAAAAATTGATAATAAGCTAAAATTTGAGCCAGAGCTTTTAATGTTCGATTGTTGACAGAAAGCAGATCATAATTCTCATTTAAAGGGAAAAGAAGCCAAGGAAATAGAAGCATTGCATTTGGCTTTTCATTTAGTTCCAAAAGCTTACTTGAAAAATGACTGGACTATCATTCCAGGGCAGTGGAATAGTTGAGAAATGAGAAGTAAAACCACAGACAAATATAAATCTCTAGGGAAATTTATCTTCCTACCTTGATGTATTACTCAGAGAAGCTTATGGGGAACTTTTAAACTTGTGTTAAGCCTTGGAGCACTGAAATTTTGACTTAAAAGAAGAAGCTCATCATGAAATTTCTCTAATATAAAATATACAAAAGCACCTAGAAAATTTATGGATAATTTGTCATCTATTACATAGTAAATATACCTATTTTACAAAGTTTGACCAAAAAATCTCAAAAGATGGCATTCAGATATTTTGTTTCTTTAATATAGTTGCATTGTAACTGTGACTCACATATTAACTACTGTAGTTGATATAATGTTCTAATAGTTGAGTGGATCAGATGTCTTTTGGATGATAGAGGGTGAATATATAAACTTTTAATTCAGATATATTTGTAATTAGTCTCACCACTGATAATTTCTCAAGGTCACATCCAATTTAATAACTTTTTAAGAACTTATATTTTTTATCTATATAACATGAAACATTATTGATATTATTTCAGCATATATTAAATGCAATAGTTAGTGTAAAACACAGACTAGTGCCAGACATATATTAAGTACTCCAAAAATATTATTATCATTAGCACCCATTGTACATATTTTCTTTATTATGGTTTATTTATTACTATGATTTTATTAGTAAATATACATGCACAATATTTACTATATATTAGTGTAGGCACTAAAATATACCAGAAAATTAGGCTCCAGCTCTCATGGAATATTTGGTCTAAAACATAAGGCACAATTTTTAATTAAAATCAGTTATAGAATAACAGATGTGTTTGGGAAGAAAAAGAAATCTTAAGAAATATTGCAAATGGCCCACATCAAAAAAGTACAGGCAACAACAAGTGCCGGTGTGGCTATAGAGAGAAAGAAACACTCTTACACTGCTGGTGGGAATGTAAACTGGTCCAGCCACTATGGAAAGCAATATGGAGGACCCTCAAACTAATGAAAATGGAACTACCATTTGACTCAGCAATCCCTTTTGTGGGAATCTACCCAAAGGAGACCTCAGTGTGGGTACAAAGGGACACATGTGCTTGGATGTTTATTGCAGCACTATTTATAATTATAAGGACATGGAAACAACTCAAAACAGAAGAATTGATGAAAAAGATGCAGTATATATATAGACAATGGAACATTACTCATCAAACAAAAGTGACAATTTTAAATTAGATGAATTTATGCTAACATGGATGTATTTAGAAGGAATCATATTAGCAGAAACAAGTCAAAAAGAAAAAGACACCAAATGGTTTCACTATTATATGGGACATGGGAAAAATAAACAAAAAGCTATGAAGAAAAGTGAAAACAAGCTAACAACCAAATTGAAATACACAACTTGGGGAGGGAGTGCTGAGTGGAAATGGTCAGGAAGATTGGGGTGAACCCTAGGGATTACAAAGATGTGAAATTTATATATAAATAAATTATTTGATTATTAAAAAAAGAAATATTGGAAATGTAAAATCAAAGTATTTCCTAAATCTTAGGCTATAAAAGCTTTCTCAAATTTCTCAGGTTTTGTTGTGAAATTAAAACAATTAAAATACATTTTATTGGGAAAATAAACAAAAATATATAGCTTCTTATTTGGGGCAGCTTCCGTCTTGCCATTATTAGCTCAAATCCAAGGTCTTTGTGACTTTACAGTCTACTGAAGAAATTAATGAAATATAATTTGAATTCTCCACACCTTGCAATATCTGAAAAGAAATTCTTGCCATGACTGTTTAGGAAGGGTCAAGGGTAAAGAAACAAACAGAAAACAACTTAAAAGAAAATAGCAACACTATGTTCCCATATAATCATTGTTCTTTAGGCTTTGTTAATTAGAGTCAAGTGTTTTGATCTTTCTTTTTTTTTTAACATTTCTACCAACTATATCATATGCCCCAATGTCCTGTATCACCCTTGTAGCTGGATTTCTGTCACGTATCATCAAATGAGATATGACAATCCTAGTGTCAACAAATTTCTACACTTAAAACTAAAACTGATCATTTCTAGTGTGAATATATTAGTTGTTGCATATATTTCTGCATATCTTTCATATAAGATGACTAAGTTCAAGTATTGTCAATATTGTTTTCATTTTACAACCAAGAGCAAGCATTTGACCTAAAATGAGGACACTTTGATGACTGATCAACAATCATAAAAATACTTATTGGATGACTTAAACTCATGACAGCAGGCACTATTTAAAGGAACATATATAAGCAAGCAGTTAGATGGCTTTTATGGAGTGGGAAAATATTATTTTATTTTTTATGATCAGAAATAATCTTTCTTTTCCAATAATAATTTGCTTATGTTAGAGAATAGTTTGATGGTTGTAAATAGCAGTTTTGTTTCAATGATTTATTTATCTTTTGCTGTAGCAGAAAAGAGAAATGAAAGTATTAAGTCTTGATGATAGAGAAAAAGTTCCTTTGCACTATTGATGGGACTGTAAATGCCTGCAACTACTGTAATAATCATATGGAACTTTCTCAACATATTAAAAATAAGATCACCATATGATCCAGAACTCTACTTCCAAATATTTATGGAAACAACATGCTTAGTCCAAAGACTATATGCTCCCCCCGTTCACTGTATCTTTATTTGTTAGTGTCAAGATAAGTAAGCACCTTAAATGTTCCCAAATTGATAAATGGTTAAAGAAAATATGTGTCTGTGTATGACAATTATTTAGTTATAAAAATAATGCTATATTATTACTTGCAACAACATGAATAAAACTCTAGGGTATTATTTTGCAAAATGAAAAGCAAAACAGAGAAAGACAAATGCTGTATTGAAATTGGGTCTAAAGAGTAGAAACCGCCAACCAATAAGGCACAAGAAAAACTGTGGCATTTTTGAAATGTGGCTCCCTCAGCCCAACAACTTCTTACCAGAGTCACATGACTTGCTTGGGTAGCAGTTGCCTGTCAAATGCAATTTAAGCAATAGGGTTTCAATCACATGGAAAATTAACCAGGAAAACCAAAAGTCCTTAATGCCACAAGTGGCCAGTTATTTCACCACAAGTACTGTTTAGTTCAAAGATTCCAAACACATGTCCACGTCACCCTGCAAAGTCCAGTCTTTCATTTCTGTCTTCTCTTTGCTTCTTCTTGCTCTAGTGTTCCGAGCTGCTCCGCTTCTCCAAGCCTCTTCAAATTTTCCAAAAGATGCAGAAGCAAACAGTTTTCCACATCCCTGACTTTCACAGGTACCAGATTTGCAGCTAGCTTCCACACCACCTTACTGTGACTTTATGCACTCTCTTTAACAGGCCTGCCTTCAGGGGCATCTGGCCAAATTCACCAGGTCTGACCTCAACAGCTCCCAGGCCTGCCATTCTGGCAATGACTCCATACTGTCTACTCCTCTGTGGGCCATTCTCCCACCATGGCTCATTGCCACCACCAGGTCACTTTAATAGGGGGCTTTCCCTGGTCAGGCCACGTGGGCCTGATAGGGGGCACTTACCCTCCTCCCCACTGGGTGTTGTTTTTTTTTGTTTAAGATTGCAGATTTTAAGGAAGATATGCTAAAATATGAGAAAGGCCTTGATTACATTTTTTTTTTAGAAGATACAAGGGGAAGGAAAAAGTAAAACATGTTTTTTTTTCTAATGTGATAACTCAGGAGCTGTTTCTGGAAGGTGGAAAAACAGACAGGAGAATGTATAAAGAGGTTTGGAACAAAGAAAAAGGATTTGGGTTTGGGATTTTGGATTTGAGATTTAGTTTTGGATTTTGCCATTTTTGGGGATAAAGATGTAAGCCACATAAGCTTCGCTATGAGGCCAAGGCCTGGGGGCCTGCAGCCTCTGACTGGCCTGGACTAGCAGCATGTGTGTTAAAGGAAGTTAAGGAGTTTGCAGATTTAAACTTTGTGTTGGAGTTTGTTTTGCTGAGTTTGACTTGTGTCTGGAAGAGGCCGTGTGAAAGTCAGGCCTGAAAAGAAAGTGAACTTTGCTGGTTCTGGTACTGTGGAGTTTCTTCTACTACCTGGAGGAGGAGAAGGAGAAGTCAGCACAGACGGGAAGGAGCATGCCAAAGGAGCAGCCAAAGGAAGATGTCTTTGAGCATGTGGAGATGAACTCTGACTGATGTTAGTGAGATGATCAGGACTAAGAGACTGGGGTTTCTGGACAATCTGGGGAAAGAACTTTGGACAATGTTGAGAAAGGTTTTGGACAATGTGAAAGTAATTTGAATTTTAAACATATTTTTTGTAGTAATTAGGAAATTACTTTGTTTAGTAATAAATTAGTTTGTACTTCGAAAGTCTTGCTTTGACTTGGGATTTTGTGAGAAGGCTGGAGATGGTGGAAAGAACCCACAGAAGTTTTAAAGAGGGTAAATTGAGGCAAACTAGTTTAAAGTTTAAATTGTGTTTTTAAGTTTTTCTTTTTTTAGGCCTGAGAGAGGGGAAAGAGAGTTGATAGAAGCTGGTAACTGGTTTTTGCATAGCAATATTAGGTAAACAGTGAAAATGTTAATACTCTTTAAATCCTGCTTCCTAGGAGAAGTAGGCATAGGTGTTCAAAGTTCAAGTCAAAAAGTATTTTTTTTTCTCTTTTTGCCCGGTTTCAGGCCAGTTCTGAAACAGGGTCAAAGCAGAGAAAAAGGCTTTTTGACTTAAACTTGAAACACACATCTGCCTGCTTCTCTCTCTGAAGCAGGCTTCAAGCAGTTTACATTAGCAATTGCCTTTAACTTTAACTTGACACACCTATGCCTGCTTCTCTCCCTTGGAAGAAGGCTATAAACTGTTCATTAGCATTTTCACTGTTAGCCTACACCATTGGTATGCAAAAATCACCTACTAGCTTCTCTCAGTTCTCTTCCCCTCTTTCAACCTAGAAACACTTTAGGCTAGTTTGCCTCAATTTACCCTCTTTTAAACTGTCATGGGTTCTTTCCACCATCCCCAGCCTTCTCAACCAAAATACCAAGTCAAAGCAAGACTATCAGTGCAGACTAATTTATTTCAAACAAAGTGATTTCCTAATTACTACAAAAGAAACATGTAAGTAAAACTCCAATTACTTTAACATTGTCCAAAACCTTTCTCAACATTGTCCAAAGTCCGTTCCCAGATTGTCTAAAAACCCTCAGTCTCTCAGTCCTGATCATCTCACCAAAATTAGCCAGTTAGAGTTCACGTTCACATGTTTGAAGACCTCATCTTTTGGTGCGCTCCTTTGGCATGCTTCAGCTTCTCCATGCAGTCTTCTCCTTGTCGTCTTCCTCCAGGTAGTAGAAGAAACTTCATGGTACTGGACCCAGCAAAGTTCATTTTCTTTTCAGGCATAACTTTTGCATGGCCTCTTGCAGAAACAAGTTAAACTCAGCAAAACAAACTCCAACATGGAGTTTAAATCTCCAAACTTCTTAACTGCCTTTAGCACACATGCAGATAGCCAGGGCCAACCAGAGGCTGCAGGCCCCAGGTCCTTTACCACACATGGCCAAGCTCACATGGTTTACATCTCCATCCTACAAAATGACCGGAACCAAGTATGAATCTCAATCTCAATCTCCATTCCCATCTGCCTTTTTCTTTTCTTTTTTTTTTTTTTTTTTTT